>BQNB010104978.1:0-23704 GCA_026074375.1 Tanacetum coccineum
TTCCGGTGATAACTCATGCCTTGGATAACATTCTTCCCTATCTCACTTTACTCCTTTTTTTTCAATCATACCTAGGACTTCTACTCTATCTAATGGAGTGTTACTGGGTAGATCCCTCCGGTTCTGGCTGGATTATAGAACAAAAATACCTATCCTTAACCGCCTTATAACACCGTAAGAAACAACACTTGGTCGGCCTTTGGTATTTCCATAGTAGCCATAAAATAATTTAAAAACCAATCAACATGTTCGAGAAATCATTTATAACGCATTGAGAATTTTCTATATCACCAAAAATCCCCCCTACACATATGCACCATATTATAAAAGAGTTTTTCACATGCGAGGTTTAGGAACACACTTATAGATTGAAGATCGTATCCATATTAAGCTTTATTGATTACTTTTTAATCACTATTCTCTCCCTTAAAAATTGCATATGTTGTGACAATTTTTGAAATATTAGTGAGTTAAAAACAAGTTAATGTCCGGTAATTCACATGAGTCTAACTAAGTTTTGGGAGAACAAGAGAGCATGCTGAATGAATCTTATTATTATACTCCCCTCAATAATAGATGATAGTGAAAACTTGGAGTAGGAGTTTGTTGAGCACACAATTTTGAAAGATTTTGAAATTTCTTTTTGATGAAAAATATCTTGAAAAATTATGCTCAACAAGGAAATGATCTTAGATTTATCTTATTGATTATCATTTCCTTAGTGCTTCTCTTGAGCATTTAAAACATGGAATGTTTATATGATAATGCTCAAGACCGAGAAGATATGAACTTCCCGTTGTTTAGGATAAATGTACATAAATGAACATTTTTCTTTTTTTGGAGTCCGAGTCCTAAGCTGACATTTACTTAGAAGTCATAGTGAAAATTTTGAAGACACATGTTTTGAAAACGTTTGAAACTCTTGCTCAAACTTCATTTATACACTTGTGTCAATATTAATCAACATTTCTAGGTGCGTAAATGTTATCGATTTACGAGAGATATGTCGAAGAGGATTATTTTTAGTATTTTTGAAAAATTTTGATTTTGTATTTTGATTTTATAGGTTTTATATTTTTATATTTTGCTTTTCTGATAAATATATACAGTTGTGAAATGTTTTAGACACACAAAAGAAGATATGAGAGAATATGTCTAAAAGCATTAAAACTTGGTTTCAAAGCTCCCCCTTAAAAATTGATTCACTTATAAAGAATGATTCGAATTTGAAAGTGACATGAGAAGGGAGTGTTGAACACAGAATTTTGAAAGATTTGAAAATCCTTTTGAAAAATTATGTTCAACTATTTTGAAAACAAGAAGATTTTTCTTCTTTTAAAGGTAAAGCGCACTGAAGCGTGCACTCCCCTTTTATTTAGAGCTCGGGTTATGCACTGAAGTGTACATAAGCCATACGATACAAAACCCCCTTTTCAGGGGGTCTTAGATTATCAAAGAATGTTAGGATTCTAAATTTGATGAGACAAAATAAATAAAAGAATAAAACAAAAGGATCAGAATTGTCATTAAAGAATTCTTCAAGCTGGTGGAGAATTATGAAGATTTGGTCAAAGATGTTAAAGATAATGATTAGGAAACATATTAATGTGATTTATTGTGATTTAAATAGTTTTCTTATCTATTGATTAGTTTCCTTGTAAGTCTTATGGACACTTTATATAAAGAGATCCATAGACATTGTTTAGAGTGTGCACAAGAGAAAAGATGTAAACACTAAAAGGTGTGTGTGTGTGTCTAGGCATCATCCCTAATAAAGGTGCCTAGGGTTTAGAGTTATTTTTGTAGTTGTACAACAACAAGTAGATGCTAGCATAAGTGGTGTAGCCTCAAGAATCGTATTATCTTGATCAAATAATATTGGGGCTGGAATGTTTGGTAAAACCTTGTTTGATAACTTATTGTTCTTTATTATTCCGCTGCGTATATAAGTTATCTGTAAAACATATCCTAGATGGGTTAAACGATCTTCACAATTGGTATCAGAGCCTCGTGGCTCTCGATCTAGGATCTACAAGGTTTTATAAATCGAAGAAAAAGAATAAAAAGGACTCGATTTTGTTGCCAACGGTTTGTTGTGACCGACTGTTTTAATGTTCGAGTTTGCATTGGATCATGAATGTATAAAGTGCTAAGAAGAAAAGTAAAAGAAATCGTGAACTGGTTGTATCTTCGATTATATGGTGAAGAATGCAAAGTCAACAGCAGTGGGTCCGAAGAAAATATGGAAGAGATTTTATGCTGCTTGTTCGTTGGTGAAAAGCTATAAAGAAAGAAAGTTTTGATTATAAAAGGAAAAGATATGGCAGATTGGCTTAGTATGATATTGGGATTTCAAGTAAATATAATGTTTGTCATATGCTCTTGTGTAAAATTTATGCTGCCAGGAAAATGTTTGCTGCTGTCAAAGATAATGTATGTGCTTCACTTATCGGTTTACTACTAGTTGAACAAAAAGAAGCGACTGTTCACGTTTATTTTGAAGATAACGTGTATGGCCAAGAATATCTATACTGTTCGTAAAATAGAGGAAGGTTTATACAGTTGTTCGAAGCATGTGGAGTTCATAAAGATTTTAATGCTGCTCCAACATGATGTTTATTCTGCTAACTTGTTCCAAACAAGGAAGTTAGTAACTAGCTTCCTTACTTTAATATAACTGTGAGCATGATTATACTGTTCGAAGGTACTGTTTGTGTCATCCTAAAATTTAATACTGTTAATGTCTTCCGATTCGTAACAAGTAAGGATTCTTTCTTACTCAGGAGATACAAGATTTTGGACACATGGGTGACACACACTGAAGGTGGTTTTGGTTGTTGGTTCTTAACTGAATTAAATGCTAGTATTGATTGGAATAATTGATTACGAAGAAAATTGTTTATCACATATTTAAAGATGAAGTGGATTTTTCAGATGCGTGTTCTTATTATATCTTTTGGTCTTAAAGATAACTTTGTTTGTGTTATATAACGTTTTCGGCATGAAGACTTGAATAAACTAGTTTTTAACCTGATGTCAGGATGATAACATTGTAGTACTCCACCAGGAAATTTACTATCACTTGTCTTCATAACTCATGATAGGCATGCGATTTAATCAAGAGATCGAGATCTACTCATAAAAACGAAGAATAGATTATGAGTTATTATATATTTATAGGCAAACATTAAGATACAAGATTGGTTATTCGGACTTCTACATCAAGTTCGTTATACTTAGTTTTCTTCATCAGTGATCATTACATAGAGCCTACAGAATTGAAGATTCAAGAAATGGTTAACATATGGGTTTTAAGGGAAGCTTATTGTTAAAATGTTTAACCATTTACATGCTACATTGAGGTGCAGGTTTTTACTACTACTAGCCTTTGTGTACACTGCTAGCGTAAGTTTCTACTGCTGCAAGTTCATTTTCTTAAGGGCGTCCTGAGGTAATTTGAGACCATTTGAAACTTGGATTAGAAGTGTGATATATGGTTGGTGGTTGGTAAAGATTCAAAGTTGCATATCCTTCACAAGTCCCCTCTTGGATTATGACAAAAAGAGGAAGATGTTACAAAGATATATTTATTGCAACGTATTATGTGTGGTGGCACGACATGGCAGGAAATCTTAACTTTAAGGGAAATCTGGAAGTTAAGGGGAAAGAAGTTTTATTATTTGTTTTTGTCATCATCAAATAGGGGAAGATTGTTGAGAATTATTGATTTGATGATACAAAAGGAAACAATATATGATATAAAGGAAATAAGAATAAGACAAAGATGAAGAATCTTGGTCAACGTGCTTTAATGAGTCACAAGATGAAGAATTCATGGTCAACTTGTTTTAATGAGGTCAAAGATGGAGGAATTCTTGGTCAAACGGCTTTATACTGATCAAAGATAGTTATTAGGAAAGAAGAAAGATTCATAATGCAATTAGAATTCCTTTATGATGTGTTAATTAGTTTCCTTGTAAGTCTTATGGACTCTCTATGTAAAGAGATCCATAGACATTGTTTAGAGTTTGTACAAGAGAAAAGATATAAACACAGTAAAGGTGTGTGTGTGTATGTCTAGGCGTCAAGTCCTTTAATGGACGCCTAGGGTTTGTTTGTTTTAGTCTCAAGAATCTATGATTCCTGTTACAAGTTAAGAAACCGTTCTCGAATTTGAGCATCTAGAATTGGGCTATGTAGAACGTTGGTTATTAAGAAGAACACCTTGTTGAATAAAATTTCCCCCCCCCTATTTGTGTTTTTTGTTTTTCTTGATTCCTGCCTTTGTTTTTATAACAATATGAATGGGGGGTAATAAAACGAACATTGATTTAACATAGATAATGTCCTAAACAACCTGAGCGTAAACGATCCAATGATCTTTAATTTCCACAAGTGGTATCAGAGCCTGTGCTTTGAGAAACTTTGATCTAGAAGTAATGGAGTTGGAGAATACACAGAACAATGCTTTGGCTAAGCTTCCTATGCTCAAACTCAGGGAGTATGAAATGTGGGAGATTGGGATTAAACAGTATTTTCAGATCCAGGATTATGCTCTATGGGAGGTCATAGAGAATGGGAATTCATGTGTACCTATTCCTGTAACAACACCACCATAAACTGGTACATCAACAACAACAAAGATGACTTTGCCTGCTACTGTTGAAGAAAAGACATATAAAAAGAATGATGTAAAGGCAAGACGTCTACCGCTCATGGCACTGCCCAATGAACATCAACTTACCTTCGACCAGTATGTTGATGCTCAATCAATGTTTGCTGCAATTAAAGCTCAATTTGGAGGCAATGAAGCAACAAAGAAGACACAGAAGGCTCTGTTGAAACAACAATATGAAAACTTTGGTGCTTCAAACTCATAATCACTTGATTCTATCTTTAACAAGCTTCAAAAGCTTGTTAGTAGATTGGCAATTTTGGGTGTGGCTACTCCTTCAGAAGATCTAAATGTAAAATTTTTAAGGAGCTTACCTTCTGAATGTGATACACATGTTGTAGTTTGGATGAACAAACCTGATTTTGATACTATGAGTTTGGATGATCTGTACAACAATTTTAAAATTGTTGAACAGAAAGTTAAGAAATCTGCTGGTGCAAACAATGATGATAAAAACTTAGCATTTGTAACTAGTTCAGGTGCAAGAAGTAGTAATAATATTAATACTGTTAACCCTAAAGTTAGTACTGCTACCACAAAGGTTAATACTGCCAGTACTGAAATTTGTACTGCTAGCTTTAGTGATGCCACAGTATATGCTTTTCTATCCACTCAACCAAAAGGGTCTCAACTAGTTCATGAAGACCTTGAGCAACTTCATGATGATGATTTGGAAGAAATGGATTTAAAGTGGAATATGACACTACTAAGCATGAGGGCAAGAAAGTTCTATCAGAGAACTACAAGGAAAATCATCATTGAAGGAAGCAATACTGCTGGATATGATAAATTAAAGGTAGAATGTTTCAACTGCCATAAAATGGGACATTTTGCCAAGGAATGCAGAGCACCTAGGAGTAAAGACAACAGAAATTGGAATCAAGGTAGCTCAACAAAGACTGTAAAGATTGAAGATGCTTCTGAAAAGGCAATGTGTGCTATAGATGGTGTTGGCTTTGATTGGAAAGTGACTGGCAGAGGAAGTGATTTCAAGCAAACTGGGCTCTCATGGCTTCTCAGATTTTGAAGGTAACAAAAAAAAAAAAACAAAACAAAAAAAAACAAAAAAAAACGAATAAAAACAAAACTAAAAATTGCAGGTGAGTGTTAATGTTTACTTGAAAAGGGTAGTTTATTCGTGGATAAATCTTGTTCAATAAATTGTCTGAGAAAAAAATAAAAAAAACTATGAAGCTATAAAGATTAGTATGAAGATTTACTTGTTAAATTAAGTGATACCGATTTTTAAAGCCAGTAAGCTATACAAAAGAGGTTTTTTAGCAAACTTAGAGGTCAAATTGTAAATATAGAGAAATGAAGTTTCTTTTATTCTTTCTAGGAAATTGTTTACTTAAAAGAAGTGTTAGGTAGCTCAAAGAATATCTGATTGGATTACTTTAGGGTGAACTTGAAACGGTTTTTTTAACAAGAAAAGGAGGGGTTTAAGTTTAAGGTTGCAAAATTTGATAAATCTGCAAAAGACTTAGAACAGTTGTTAGGAAGTCAGATAACTAACAAGAGCAAAAAGGGTTTTTGGTTATAATGATGTCTCCTCACCTCATCCTTTGATTCTTAATAGACCAACAACTTTAGACTTATCTTATTCAGGTCTTGAAGAATTTAAAGAACCTAAGGTAAATGAGTATGGTCCTAGGGATTCTAGTTTAAAGCCTACCATTGGTTGTGATAAAGAGTCAAATAATTCTACAGAGAATACTGATGACTTCTTGGGAACAACATCAAATGATGACTCTTTGGAACAACATCAAATGACTGATACTGAAACTAACTCTTTTGAGTCTCCACTTAAGGTTAACAAAGATTGGAAAGAAAAGTTTTTCTATCCTGCTAATCATGTAGTCTGTCAATCAAATAGAAAAACAAGTTAGGAAGAATAATGATGCTCCAATTATTGAGGATTGTGTGTCAGATGATGAGGATGAAGTTGAGTCTCATGTTGTGGTAGAAAAGAAAACTGATATTCCTACTGCTGCTAAAATAGAAAAACCAGTTAGGAAGTCAGTGAGATATGCTGAGATGTACAGGTCACCAAGACCTAGAGGAAACCAAAGGAATTGGAATGGTCAAAAATCCAATCAGTTAGGATGTAACTTTGTATTTAATAACAAAGCATGTTTTATCTGTGAAAGTTTTGATCACATTCAATACAACTGTCCTAACCAACATAGGAAAAGAATAGTAAGTGGAAACAATTATAACAAAAAGGATAATGACTACTATTCTAAAACCTCTCATCCCAGTGCACACAAACATATGGCTCCAAGAGCAGTCTTAATGAAGACTGGCCTAAAATCTTTTAATACTGCAAGGCCTGTTAATACTGTTAGGTCTGTTAACACTGGTAGACCTTTTAGTACTGCTAGGTCTTTTAATACTGTTAGGCCTTTTTATACTGCTCACCCCAAATCAACAATTCATTATGCTAGACCAAGGATAATCTTTCAAAATCAAGCACAATCAACTGTTCGCAGGCCCTTTTACAAGAGAACAACATTAACAAAAAGGTGTTTTAATCAAAGGTTTAATACTAGTAGGTCATTTAGATCAACTGTTAATACTGTTAGGGCAAGGGGATTTAATGTTGTTAAGCCCTCAGCATGTTGGGTTTGGAGACCCATCAAACCCAATGGTGCATCACTGGTTTTCAACAAATATAATTACATTGATGCACAAGGCAGATCCAAGTCAGTAATGGCTTGGGTCCCCAAAGAAAACTAACTTCATAAGTTTTTTTGTGCAGAGCAATTCACAACTAAATGATAAAGGCTTTGTTGATAGTGGATGCTCAAGGCACATGACTGGAAACATAGCCGATCTTTTAGATTTCAAAGACTTTGATGAAGGTTATGTTACTTTTGGTGGAGGAGCCTATGGAGGCAGAGTTACTGGCAAAGGTACTATTAAAACTGATAATCTTGATTTTGATGATGTATACTTTGTCAAAGAGTTAAAGTTCAACCTCTTTAGTGTCTCACAAATGTGTGACAAAAAGAACTATGTTCTTTTTACTGACTCTGAATGTCTTGTCCTATCTCCTAATTTTAAGTTGCCTGATGAAAATCAGATACTTCTTAAAATTCCTAGACAGGATAACATGTACAGTTTTGATATGAAAAACATAGTTCCTAAAGATAGTTTAACTTGTCTAGTTGCAAAGGCTACATCTGAAGAATCAATGCTATGGCATAGAAGGCTTGGTCATATAAATTTTAAGAATATTAATAAACTTGTCAAAGAAAATCTTGTAAGAGATCTGCCCTTAAAAAGATTTGAGAATGACCAAACATGTGTTGCCTGTCTTAAAGGCAAGCAACACAGAGCCTCTTGTAAGACCAAGGCCTTTAATCCCATTACTAAGCCATTGTTTATGCTGCATATGGATCTCTTTGGTCCAACTTTTGTTAGTAGTTTAATGCATAAAAAGTACTGCTTAGTAGTCACTGATGATTATAGTAGATTTTCATGGGTTTTCTTTTTAACAACTAAGGATGAAACAAGTGAGATCCTTAAAAAATTTATCAAAGAAGTAGAAAACCTAGTGGATAAGAAAGTAAAAATAATCAGAAGTGATAATGGGACAGAGTTTAAAAACAAAGTGATGGATGATTTCTGTAGGGAAAAAGGTATTAAAAGAGAATATAGTGTAGCTAGGACTCCTCAGCAAAATGGTGTAGCTGAAAGGAAGAATATGACACTCATTGAGGCTGCTAGAACAATGTTAGCTGACTCTAAGTTACCTACCACATTTTGGGCAGAAGCAGTTTCTACTGCTTGCTATGTACAGAATAGGGTCTTAATAGTCAAGCCTCATAACAAGACTCCTTATGAACTCTTTAGAGGTTTTAAACCAGCTATAGGATTCATAGAAACCTTTGGATGCTTTTTACTATTCTCAATACCTTAGATAATTTGGGCAAGTTTGATGGCAAGAGTGATGAAGGTTTCTTTGTTGGATATTCCTTAAGTAGCAAAGCTTTTAGGGTATACAACACTAGAACCAGAAAAGTTCAGGAAAACTTGCATATTGGGTTCTTAGAGAATAAGCCTATGATAGAAGGAAATGGTCCAAAGTGGCTGTTTGATATTGATTCTCTAACCCAATCAATGAATTATGTACCAGTGGTTGCAGGAACATTTTCTAATGACTTTGCAGGTATACAAGGAGTTTCTGAGTCTAGTACATCTTCTCAACAAGATCAAGATAATCAAGATTGCATTGTAATGCCAATTTGGAAGGATGCTTCATATTTTGGGGTGATGCTACACCAAGATCTGTTTGTGATGCTCAAAACAAGTTAAAGATGGTTACATGATGAATGATCACAGAAAAGTATCGTGATGATAGCAGTCTTCAGGATAATGGTAAACTATGTTCAACAAGTTAATACTGCCAGACCAGAAATTAATACTGGTAGTAGAGAAGTTAGTACTGTTGTCCCTGAAGTTAATACTGCTACCCCTGAAGACTTGGTAGGACCTAGTCATGCATCTGAAGACACACAAGTGGAGGACCAAGAAGTTGAATTGGGGAACATTCCACAATCTTATGCAGTACCTACCACTCCTCACACAAGAATTCACAAAGATCACCCAATTGAACATGTGATTGGTGATGTGCAGTCATCTGTTCAAACAAGAAGAATGACAACTTCTTACTCTGAACAAGGATTTCTTAGTGCTATATATGAAGGGAAGACTCATCAGGATCTTCATACATGTCTTTTTGCTTGTTTCCTCTCTCAGGAAGAACCAAAAAGAGTTTCTAAAGCTCTTAGTAATCCAGCATGGGTAGAAGCAATGCAGGAGGAACTCCTATAGTTTAAACTAAAAAAGGTCTAGATATTTATGGATTTACCTAAAGGTCATAGAGCAATTGGTACAAAGTGGATATATAGAAACAAGAATATGAAAGGGTGACAGTCATCATAAACAAAGCAAGACTTTGTTGCTCAAGGACATACTCCATAAGAGTGGCATAGACTATGATGAAGTCTTGCACCTGTGCAAAAATTAAGGCAATAAAAGAATGTTCCTAGCTTATGCTTCCTATATGGGATTTATGGTCTACCAAATGGATGTAAAAAGTGCTTTCCACTGTATGGGTCAATTGAAAGAAGGTATAATTATGTCAACCTCTAAGTTATGAAGATCCTGACCAACCCCTGATAAAGACACAAGGTAGTGAAAGCATTAAATGGCCTGCAACAAGCACCTAGAGCTTGGTAAGACACTTGGGCCAATTATCTCTGTGCATGGTTTTTCCAAATAGGAAAGATTGACCAAACATTATTCATCAAGATGACAAAAGGGACATATCTTCTTGTCAAATATATTGTGGATGACATTTCTTTGGATATACAAAAAAGGAGTTATGTGATGATTGAGAAGCTAAAGAAAGATAAGTTTCAAATGAGTTCTATGGGAGAACTTACCTTCTTTTTGGGTTTACAGATCCAACAGAAAAAGAAAGGCATTTTTATCAGTCAAGATAAATATGTCAATGAGATTTTGAGAAAGTTCAACTACACAGATGTGAAGTCTGCCTCTACTCCAACAGATTTGGAAAAGCCTTTGGTTCAAGATGGAGATGCTGCTGATGTTGATGAACATCTTTATAGATCTATGATAGGATCTTTAATTGTAACCTTAAGCATCCAGCCATATATCATGTTTGCAGTCTGTGCATTGCAAGGTTTTCAAGTTTCTCCAAAGACATCCCATCTCTTAGCTGTTAAGAGAATCTTTAGATACCTTAAAGGAAAACCATCTTTAGGACTTTGGTATTCTAAGGATTCTCCATTGGAATTAGTTGCTTACACTGACAGTGACTATGCTGGAGCTACACAAGATAGGAAGTCAACCACTGGAGGTTGTCAGTTTTTGGGAAATAGGCTAATCTCTTGGCAATGCAAGAAACAAACTATAAGTATCTCACCTCTAACAACTGAGCTGAATATGTGGCTGCTGCAAGTTGCTGTAGACAGGTTCTCTGGATACAAAACCAACTGCTGGACTATGGGTACAATTTCATGAATATTGTTATTTATATTGACAATAATATATATACATCTGCATAATAGAAAATCATGATCAACATTCCAAAACAAAACAAATAGAGTATTAGGCAACATTTTATAAGAGAGACCTACAATGCTAAAAAGTTTTGATTCAAAATGGCTAAGATTGACACTGAGCATAATGTACAGATCTTCTTACAAAAGTTTTGATGCGGTAGTTTAGTACTTGGTCTCATAATGGAATGCTAAATCCCTAATGCCCATATCTCTTGTTTGTTTTTGTAAAGTTTGTTAAATGTTAGTACTGTTAAGTCTTTGTAAATTAATACTGCTAGTTATAATTAGTACTGCTACTTATATTTAAGACTGTTTTGACAAAACTGTTACTTATAGTTAGTACTGCTAGTTATTTCTATTTCTCATTGTTAATCCTGACATAGTAATCAAATACTACTGCTAACTAGAAAATGTTAGATATTTTTTCTTGTTTTTGAGCTAACACTTTCATTATAAAACAATGAAGCGTGAAATGGTTACTCACTGATGCATTTATTTGAGGGGAGGAATGTTGTTTGTTCTTCAGTTTGGTTTAAACACCACATAACAAATGGTCATTAGGTTCACCCATGTCTTAAAGACATCAAGAAATTGTGACTAGTCTAGAGGCAAACGACTACTGGAAAGACTTCTCAAATCCGTTGATAGTTGATAGTTTACTCAAAACCTATATGTTATCACTGCACCATGTTTTTACAAGAAGCATTGCGCTATTACCAAAGCAAATGGCTATTGTAAAGACTACTCAAACCTATTAATGGCTGTAGATTGCCAAAACTATATTTGTGTGAATTTGTAAGCCATAAGAATAAGAGAATTATGAGCTTAAAAACAAAATAGAGAATGTGGAAAAACAACAGAGTGCAAAGTGAGTTAAAAGAATTGAGAGATAAAATGTGAGCTTAAAAACAGAAAGAGAGATTGTGTGAAGCTATTTTTGAATGATCCACAACTTTGGAGTTTGTACTGCTTTTGGTGGAGAAGTTAATACTGCTAGGCTTATTTTAGTACTGCTAGACCAAATTTGGTACTGTTGTATGACCGTTAGTACTGTTTGAGCCCTAACAGAATTTTTCATTAATAAATAGAGCCGTTGAGATATTTCCGCCAAATACCTACGATATAGGGTTTGACTAATTGGACTTTCGTGATCTTTCTATATATTCGCTTGATTTACTCACGATAAACTCAAATTTCTTTAAGTCGGTCAAACCATATCTCTACGTTTTCTCTATATAATCTCAATTAACTTTCTCCAGCTTTCATACTTTCCCACACGATCATAACCCACATCATTAATCACCTTGTTTTACTCATGGCTAGTTTGGAATTTATGAAAGTACAAAAGGGGGCAGCGTTCTTGGAAAAGTCTACAGGGAGTGAGGGATTTCATCAAGTTATTGACTTCCTAAGTCAAAGTCATATCAGCTATGCTCTCACTAAGAAGCCAGATATCTATATCTCATTCATCAAACAATTTTGGAGAACTGCTGAAGCTTCTACTGATACTGATGGGGAGGTAACAATCACTGCTATCATTGATGGCCAATCCAAGACTATCACTGAAGCCTCCTTACGAAGACATCTCAAGTTGGAAGATCATGATGGTATCACTTCTATTCCCAACTCAGAGATTTTTGAGCAGCTTGCACTCATGGGGTATCAACCAGATTCAGATAAGTTAACTTTTCAGAAGGGTGTTTTCTCACCTCAATGGAGGTTTCTTATACATACTCTACTTCATTGCATTAGCCCTAAGAAGACTGCTTGGGAGCAGTTTAGTAGTAACATAGCTACTGCTCTTATCTGCTTAGCAACAAATAGGAAATATAACTTCTCTAGGCTGATTTTTGAACATATGGTCACAAACATAGGAAGCCCCCATAAGTTTTTAATGTATCCTAGGTTTATTCAAATTTGCCTAGATATGCAGAAGAAACAGCTTAAGACACATTCCAAAACATATCCTGTACCTTCTCTTAATAACAAGGTTTTTAGCAACATGAGGAGGCTTACAAAAGGGTATACAGGGGTAGAAATTAGGTTATTTCCTACTATGCTTCCTTCACCTCCACCTGAACCTTCACCTACACCTTCATCTTCACCATCCAGGATCACATCATCACCTTCACCATCATCTGAACCTTCCACTGCACCTACCTTTGAACCTCAACCTTCACCTGATGCAGAGTACCATGTTCCAACACCCAATGAATCACCTCTCCATGCTGTTCACTCACATGGAAGTGATGAGGGTAGCTTGAAACTAAATGAATTGACGAATTTGGTTACCAAACTATCTGAGAGAATTGGAGTCTTGGAGGATGATTTGAAGAAGACTAAGCACACTTACAGTTCTGCATTCACTAAGCTTATTCTCAGGATTAAGAAGTTAGAGGCTACAGTCAAGACTGGGAAAGCAAGGAAAAGAGCAAGGGTTGTGCTTTCAGAGGATGAAGAAGATGATTCTTCCAAACAGGGGAGGATAGATGAAGACCCTAACATCTACTTTGCTCAAGATGATGAAGTTGTTCATGATCAAGATACTGCTTTTTTTTTTTTTTTTTTGAAAAAGAAGGACGACAAGAAGAATAGTATTGCTGGTATTACAGTTAGTACTGCTCCTATAAATATTAGTACTGCCAGAGAATCTCATAGTACTGCTGGTAGAGTTGTATATGGCAGAAGGAGTAAAGAGGCAAGGAAGGATAAAGGCAAAGAAATCATGACTGAACCAGAACCTGTGAAAAAGTCCAAGAAGTTATTGGAACAAGAGAGACTGGGTTTAGAAGAAGCTATCAGATTACAAGAAAAAATTGATGAAGAGGAAAGAGCTCAAGTAGCAAGAGATGAAGAGATAGCAAGACAGCTCTTAGCATTGGATGAAGAAAGAGTTACAACTGAAACTAAGACAACAAGATGTTGATTGGGAATGAACCTTCAGTTCATAAATATTGTAAATGAAGAATAAACCAAAGTCTAGAAGCACAAGCAAGAAGAACAAGATATTATACTTGAAAAATCAAAGTAATTACAAGATGAAAGACTTTTGAAGGAATGAGCTGTGGTGATATTAGCCAAGTTTTTGAAAAGAATTAGGATATTCAATCAAAACTTTTGTTCTATGGATTAGGAGATGGAAAGAAAATAAGAATACTCTGATTTTCAAGTAAAACAAATTGAGAAAGATACTACAGGAAAGAGGAAGAAATCTCTTCCTAGAAAAAGGAACCAGAGTACTGACAAAGAGACAGAAGGTGGAACTACGATGATGAGAAGGAGGATGATAGGAGGGAAAGGGGGAAAAAGAAAGGAGGGGGAGGAAAGGGAGATCTCAAAGGATATCTAGACATAGTTCCAAGAGAAGATGTTGTTGTAAATGATGATTCTCTCTCTATAAAGTATTCCAATTTGTGAGATTATAAGACTTACACTTTGTCAGAAAACTTCATGTACTACAAAATCATTAGAGGAGATGGAAGCTCAAAGAACTACAAGATTCGAGTAGATTTATATTATTTGATAGACAAGATATAATGGAGTTATACAGGCTGGTCAAAGAAAGGTATAGTTCCTCAAAACCAGAAGGATATGATTTAATGTTATGGGGAGACCTGCATACACTTTTTGAGCCTGATGAGGAGAGTGAAATATGGATGAATCAGAATGAGTATAATTTGATAAGTTGGAGTTTATGTGATTTCTATGGATTTACATTCCTGCTGATTGCAAAATGGAATTGCCATACACATGCTTACAAAAAGAAGTATCCTCTAAATCAAGAAATGATTAACAAAGATGTTGAGTAGAGATGGAGTTGATCAGAAAGACACAAGCATATTTAACTACTGAAGTTCATCAGATCACAAGTGAAGAAGTAGATAAGTGTTTGAAAGAATCATCATTAGAAGACAAGAATATTTAATCTAGAAGAAACTTTATGATTTGGAGGTAAATCACAAGTTTAGGGGAGGATTGTTGGGAATAAATCTTCATCAAGAGTTAATACTGCCAAGTATAGACTACACAGTACGTAATGGAGTTAGTACTGCTGCCATTACAAACTATAGTACAGCCAGTTTAGTTAATACAACTAAAAGAAATGTTTAATACTCTAGAAGGTTAAGCTGCTGACTTGGAGATAAGGATGCAATGAGATAAATATGGAATGTATATCTTATATATTAGGAAGATTCGTATATGATTATAGTTGTATTTGACCCTAAAAGTTCGGTAGTTATCTTGTAAATGACTCCTTGTGGTGTATAAAAGGGAGAATCCTAGTTAAGGGATTTATATATACCTAAAGAGAGAAATATACATCCTTCGAGAAAGAACATTGTAATATCTTCAAGGATTTAACCCTAGTACTGAAGCAAGAGTACTCATATTATGGTTCTAATAATATGAAGCAATTTGAGTTTTATTCATGGTTCATTGTTTTGGGTAACTGTTCCATAGATTAATACTTTTGGAGTTCTTGAAGTTAGTTACCGCATACACTTTGATATACAAACAAATCTCAACCATTGTTATTTTGGATTCATCCAAGGTAACAAACACTTTACAAGGTAAAGAATTGATCAAGGCTTGGGATCAATGGGTAATGACTTTGGGAGAGCTAGGAGAGGTTCATAAGACATATATGTATCATGGTGAATTTTAGTTTGAATTGTGGAAGTGTTTAAGTGGTACGTTTAGGACGCGTAAGTGAATATAAAATTCTGCTCTAATACTAAAAATTTAAAGGTATTATTGAAGTGGTAAATGGTGTATATAAGAGTTGGAAAAGGTTAAAATAAGTATAGAACTAAATGGTAATAGCTTAGATCTCCCATCATAATTAAGTTACATCATATTTGGTGAATGCCTAAGTGATGTAGCTTATTGGTGAGCTTAATGTTAGATTATCCGTAAAGTTTTTGTGGAGCTTTTGTGATTCTTTTGGAAGCAATTCATCAGGTAAGTTTTCATAGACCCTCTTATTAAATGTATAAATTAGGATGAAATGATGTTTACGTGTTTTGGAAATGTTTTTAATGCTGTATTATGTTTATTTGATGCGTGTGACATTATGTGACTGCATATGTCAGTGTGCATGATATTGTGTGTGTTGAGGACATTAATAGTTGGGTGATCATCTCACGGATCGTAAATTTGAGAATTTGACAACTCAGTGAATTGGTATGGGTCCAGCTTAATTATAATCTTCACTGTAGATTTTAGGTGCGTAAGTGACGTATGTGGTATCGTAAGAGGTACGCCTACCCAGTATATAGGTATGGTGGTTTGATATGTGATTTGGTTTGCATGTTAGCATAATTCATATGTGCATAATGTGGTCCTTATATTGTTTTGATATCACAGTAATTAGTTTTGAAAGGTTTATAATGTGAGTCTTAAACCTATTACTCACACAACCTTGTGTTGACGTTTTTAAGCATCATTTTCATGTGAGCTGTAATTGGTGGCTAAGATAAGGCTACTAGTGCTAGATAGAGACCATAGGATGCATGGATTATTCTTTATGCTTTCTGTTAGAATAAATGCGTTTGCATGAACTGTTTTGGATTATGTTTTTGCATGTCTTTATTGACGAGACCTCATTCTCATTAATAAAGACACCAATATGTTTTGGGTTATTGTTATGATTCCCCCCCCCTACTTTGTTCATTGCTATTACTTTAGTTTTCATTATAGTATTCTCTATATAGACCACCATGTGTTGTATGATATCCCATTTCTTGTTTACGCCTCGCGTTCTTCCTTGGCGGGTGTGACAGAATAGGACAATACATGGTTGCATTCCATTCCTTAACTTGAATAAATAAAGATAGGACTATATCTTCCAAAGTCATAAAACCTGAAGCACGAAAAACCGCGCCCAGACTCATATACACATCCGTAATGATGGAATACACATACATGATTGAATTCAATTCTGCCACTCGAGTTAAACCATAGGTTAGGACGAAGAGTGATATAGGGTAGGGATCTTTTAATCTTTTCTCCAAAAGTAATAAACCAACAAGGCAGACAAAATCACACATACATGGCCGTAACAACGGAATAGACATATGTGATTGCTCGCATCCTCATTCGAGTAAGACCTAAGGTTAGGGATTAGGAAAGGGAAAATAATTGTTGTTAAATAAAAAGAACAAAACAAATCGATTAAGTCCAAACAAAGGTATAGTATTGCTAGTTCTTTCCTGACCCTACCCATAAAAAAGACACAAAAATATAGACATAAATGTCTTGATCATAGATCAACAAAAAGAACCTTAGTTGGCGTTCCCGTAACGGTCAACTCCCAATCATTCATACTATACATACTTTACAACATTGGTGGTGATATTGACCACTTTTATTCAAGACATACATGGTTGGTTTATTTCGACCAACATACAACAAAACTCTACAGATCACTTTTTTATACTTTTCTCTTTTTTCAAATTTTTTTCAAACATATATACACTATGAATTTTGGTGTAATTTCACCATCTTCACGATCATAATGAATCCGGATAATTTATCTATTCCCCTCCACACTTTGGATGTAAATATTAATTTGTGAAAGTAGTAAAACACACTAAAAAAATTAAGATTTAAAAATATACACTACTTTCACATTCCTATTACATTGTGCAATTTCCCCGACCTAACCGTAAATATAAATTTCACATATGTACCCAAATGCATTGTGAAATTTCCTGACCTAACCGTAGATAGAAAAATTTTAATTGCCACACACGAAATACAATACTTTACACAAAAGCAACTAGCAACCAATTAAGGACTTAATCTAATAAGGCAGGCTAAGGTGTAACAAAATAAATATTTTGGTGTAGATAAAAGAATGGAATGCTCGACAGTTTATTGTAGGGGTACATTACTCTAAAAATTGAAGATAAACAAAAGGGTTTTATATGATGGTTAACTAACCAGAGTAGTTAGTTAATATCACAGCATGTATAGGATTTATGGGCGTAATCCTATAAATTTACCAGTTTAGAAAATTTCACTACATCGATTTAAAATGGTACTTATTATTGAGGTCTTGAATAGATATATCAAGCCAAGTTCTAATGTTTACAACATCACCGACACACTTATAATTTTGTGGAATTTGGGTAAACATTTGAAAACGGATAAGGCTAAATTCTCACATATCTAACAAGGATTATGTGTGCGGATTATGTAACTAATAATTTTATAAAAGTATGATTTGAAAAAATTTAAATTTAGGCATAATTTAAGCATTTTATTATGAAAATATGGACAAGTAAGCATTCTAATTCACCTCCCCCACTTGAAATATACACCCCTGTTTGTAAAAAATAACATTAAGGACAAGAAATTAAAAGAATTATAACGAGAATCCCTATGGATTTGCTCGGTATGATCCTTCATGTTGCATTTATGAACAATATTATGTGTTGTGAATGCGGGTCTAGATGCCAACATGACTACAATACTCCACCAAAGTCGTAATTTTCATTCAGTAAGGTTCAAGTATAAGATAATAGGAAAAACCATTGCAATCTATCTTCCGGTATTCGACTGTTAAGAAAACAAAGAATCGAAAACGAAAAACCGTATAGGAAAGTCGAACGCCGTAATCCCAAAACTATGAGAGGTGATCGCCGTAATATAAAAAGTTATATAGGTACGGTCAGATTACTAAATACGTCGTATCATATTTATGAATATGCCATATAGATAATCTGATAATAATGTTTTAAATGCAGAAAATTAAAGACTGGATAACGTCCAGACAATTAATACGCCGTATCCAATGAGAATGGATACGCCGTATCGAGAGTCTGGGAAGATATACTCGATAAAAAATAAGAAAATACATTCTGGGTTGTCTCCCGGCAAGCACTTTTGTTTACAGCGAAGTCTTTAAGTTAGACTTGTCTTTAGCTCTTCATTCCATCTTATGCACTCTAATGCTCACACTATCGTGTTGGTTTCCATTCTTGAGTCCATAATCAATAGATACATCGATAAGCGTGTTTGTTGAACTTACTGCCAGGCTTCATTCTATCTTTCAAAAGTGAACCAAAAAGTGTTATACCATAATATACATCACAAAAGAATAAGAAGTTTAAGTTTACAACATCATGATAACAAAATAAAATACATGTCTACAAAAGATAAGATAAAAAGTAAAGGTACAAAGATCAAGGAGCGGGCTGCTGAGGTGCTGGCACCATCGGTCCTCTATCTGGTGCGCCTCTGGTATGGTATCTGGTAGTCACCATAACTTGTGTAGGTAATCCCCCTCTTAACCAGCAGCTATGATAGACGTCCAACCGTCTATGTAGTAAATTTAGAAAAATCTTGGCTCATTGCGTCCAATACTGCACACTGCTCTCCTAAGCTCTTACCTACTCCACGAACCTCCTCCTCTAATCTTACCATCCTCTGTGGTATGGTCCTAGTAGCGGGAGTAGTTGCACGTGCCTAAGGTGCCTATATAGGTGTTGGATCATCCTGAACACCCTCATCAAGAATCTCCTCACGTAAAATAAATCAGTAGCAGTCACTTATCAGGTGACTGCCTTCTATCGAATATACTCACTGCAATTAATCTGTGACAAAGCCTCCTCAATGGGTTTCTGATAGATGTATAAGAGGGAACCATCTCCAAGAAATCACCATCGGAAGCAATCCTGGACTAGTAACCGCTCAGATCAGTCTTAGTGGCTATCTCCCTCAAACTATCAGCCTAGTACCCATCAAAACCATCTCCTGCCATCTCCTTATCAGTATGTAGTCCCAAGGCCAAAATAAACTGCCTCCAACTCATGCTATGACTAACCCCACCTAGCTGAAAACAGAGAGTATTAGCAGCGTCCAACTCTAGCACCGTGTCACTAATCTTGCATGTGCTAAAAAACTCCAGCATAAATTCACAAACCAACGGCCCTTGAATCTCAAACAACCTCCTCCAAGCATGGCTAGTGAACAAGACCTATCCCTCAGCCCTAGTGTATACCATCCTCAATCGACTAGTCAATCCCTACCTCATATCCTTTGTCAATCCCTCAAAGTCTAAAACATGAACCCGATTAACCTATCTGCCTAAAATCATTCCCAGTCTCTCCTCGAAATCTTGGATGATCTCGTCAGTGTATCCCTTGACCTCATATCTGAGCTACTAGTACCTTTAAGCCATGGGTGGTAGTGGTGCCATATCTGCAAAAACTCAAACGAAGTTAGTATACTGGTTATAAAAAATTTACTCTTTGATAGGGAATCCGATATAGCGTATTAAAATATCAAATACGTCGTAAACAGGTGCAATGTATATCCCATATCAATAGAATACTCAATACAGAGTATTAAGCAATTAAGGGTCGATACGTCGTATAGGAAAATCCAATACGGCGTATAGTGGATACGGAGTATCAAGGCAATACGGGTAGGTAAAGGAAGTTAATACGGCGTATACAAATAATGAATACGCCGTATGAAGTCTCAAAGTGTTTAGTGGTTCAGAAATCCAATACGCCGTATTCTATGACTGAATATGTCGTATTGGTTTTCATAAATTTTGGGTTAAGATGTCCAATACGCCGTATCCATTTAATTGGATACGTCGTATTGGTTTTGTAGTAAAAAATTGAATGGGTTTTCCCCCATTCTACCCGTTTGACAAATTATATAATAACCCAAACCACTCAATACATTCAATCTACATATCCTAAAGGGGTAACATAATGCAAAAGCAATACTCCCAAATAACGAATAAGGGAACCCTAACCCTAACCCTAACTCAATCGAAAGGAAAAAGAGAAAAGGAAAAAGGAAGGGTTATCGATGATTACCTTAAGATTGGAATTACTATTGCAAAGATTAAACAAGAAATTGGTTACTCAAGATTTTGACCGCGGTGAATTTTTTAGTTTAAGAGTGAAAAAGTGTGTGAAAACTGATCCGGCGTATCAGTTGGGTTTTTTTACATTTTTCCTCAAAAAAAAAAAAAAATAAAATTAAACAAAAAAAAAAAAAAAAAAAAAAAAATAAAAAAAAAAAAAAAAAAGAAAAAAAAAAAAATAAAAAAAAAAAAAAAAAAAAAAATTTCGTATTTCAAATTTTTCAACAAGATTTAATTTACAAGAAAATGAATTTCTGTCATATATTAAAGTGTAATCTTCATCGTCAGATTCGTCAAATGATATTCTAAAGTCAATTTCATTGTCGTCAAGAGGACTTACTGTAGGTTCGGACGAGATCTTGTGGTTAGTTGCCAAAGGATCATCAAAGTCGATGGCTGAGAAATCTGTTTCAAAATCTTTGAAGTAATTAATATCTTCATGATACCTGAGCTTACCGTAAGTAGCAGTTTCCCAATTAAACGTCTGACCACGCTTATGAGCTTTTTCAGCTTCAAGCTTGATGTATTCTTCCATATTGTGATTCGAATCATCCATTTTGACTTCACTAAAAAGACACTAGACAAAAACAAACACAAATGAAGGAAAACAAACAAACTAACTAAACAAGTAAAAGCAAATAAAACTAATGAACATGAATTTTAAACTAATTAAAATTATGCTAAAACTAAAATGCCAATAAATATAGGAATTAAACAATTTCACTCCTTGGCAGCGGCGCCAAAAACTTGATGTGTCGTTGTGCGTAGGTATTATTTATTATCAAGTTTTACATTTATATTTTGCCGACGTTACCTAAATACAACACTAACGAGCAGTGTACCCGATCAGTTGTAGCTTTGTTGGTAAGTAGGGTCTCGATCACTAAGAGCGAGAGTGTTAATTCCTAAGTCTATCAGTATTTTAGTTGTCTAAGTTAGATGTAATCTATCTAACCTAGTTCTAACATGAAGGGGGGTTTTGACACAATACAAAAACCACCTATTCGGGGGTTCGAGATTGATCAAAATAACAAAGATGAATCATTGTGTTTCTAGTAAGAGAAAGTAGAGAGGGGGTGGAAGAGGAAAGATAGAATATTATATTAGAAGAGAAAAATACAAAATGAACATCCACCACCCCTCATGGAGAGCCATGAGGGGTATTTATACTAAGAACAAAAGCAAACTATTCCTAGTTTACATAAATAACCCCTACGTGTCATGCAGTGTCAATAACTAGTCCAATTCACGTGTAAGACGCTAGCATTACAAAATAGTAAGGCTAACAATCTCCTTCCAAGATGGTGTCACACGTAAATTGGTTACAATGTTTCCTACAAGTAAAAATAAAGAAAAATGATAAGAATGAAGTCCAGTATTTCTTGAGATTGTCTTCAAAGACCTTAATCTACTTGAATACTCCAGCTTTATTTATTCAGCTTGTAGACGAACACACTGTAATCATACTGCTGAGGATGACTTAGAAGTTTTCTCTATCGAAGATCCCGGTCTTGATTGGATTTCTGCTTATAACTTCCTGACACTCTTCAAAAGATTTCTTCACACGCTTCTAATCATCTTGAAGTTTCTGAGTAAGCTGCATGCCTTGAAAAGCTTTACTTTCTTGCACTGTCATGTCAAAGTTTTCCAGCATCTGCTTCTTATTTGTCACCCTTAAAGTTCTCTTATCCGAATACTTCAGCTTTGATATGAATTATGCTATGAACTTCTTCTGCTCCCTCCCAAACAAACACCCTTGAAACTAATAAGAATGAATGCACTAGTCTTCTCAAAGACCTCCTTTCTCATTTAGGATACTTTGTGGGAAGGAATGATATCATCAACATCGACTCACTTAGAAAGCATTCCAGTCTTGTTGAATTCAGTTCAATACCCGAAGTACACACTTTATTCCTTTTAACGAAGTCGAAATCGTAGCACCAAAATCATTTGACCCGGAAATGCACTTTTCTCCCTCTAGGAAAGTGCTGATATAAATTGCTACACCAAAGTCAACTAAGTCCCAAGTGTAAGCAATTTATCCATCTATGTATCAATTAAGACCTCAAACTGCAATTTCTCCCTCTAGGAAAGACATGGTATGACTTGCTACACCAAAGTCAACTAAGTCCTGAGTGTAAGCAATTTATCCCGCTATGTAGTCAAAACGGTAACATCAAAACGGTAACATAAAAATTAACTAAGTACCAGATGTACACATTTCTCCCTCAAGAATGATGACTAACTGAGGAATCATCATACTTATGTGTACATCTTATGCCAACTATAATTGCTTACTTAGCATCATAGCCCGTGATTGCATAAGCAATATACTGTAAGAAGATGTAGGAAAAGAAAAAAAATACTCTCTTTACAAATCTCTCTTGATCAACCCGATCTAAATACTCTTATCTATTATGTCGGCTAATACTGATGACCACTGATGGAGACTGCCCGATAAAACAAACTTGAAACTAAAGTATGATCCTCTAGACTTGTGACTTAATCTTGCACTTTTGTTGATTGAAGAATGGTGCAGAGGCAAATCTCTAAGTACCATATACCTAACAAGAAAGTATACGAAAAATACAACACCTCTTGAAACCATCCATAACTATATCTGCGTGTGTCACTGAGCACTACAACGTGACTCCTTTAAGTGATAGCTATAACCCATGAGTACTACAATGTAACTCCTTACATCAGGTTTAACTAGATAAATCAAGTCTTCAATCTTTAACCGTAACGTTCAAGCAAGTAATCTTTGAAAGTCATGCACCCAACTAACCTCGACTTAAATATAAAATAAGTACATGCCTTTGAAAAATTCTACTTCAATTCCAAATAAGTAACATCGAGCAAGAACCCGGTAGTCATAAAAATTCAATAATAGCCATTAAGAGTGAAGGTGAATTTTGATAAGGATCGTTTTTAGTGTAATGTATTGTGTTTGTTGTGTTGTTGTCGTGATTTTTTGAAGTGTTATGATCGTTAACAGATATCGGCTCAAAAAATAGAACATAAGCACGTCACGTCCAAGTAATA
>BQNB010104979.1:0-23704 GCA_026074375.1 Tanacetum coccineum
GTGCCACTAAAAACACACAAATCATAGCAAGCGTAAGGAAATGCAAGGCATCATCAGTAAAGCATCAAGAAAGGCCAACGTAAACATACGTGTGTGACTGGCTTGCCAAAATATGGGGCCTCAGTAAACTATGGTCTGATATACAACATATATGCAGATAAATTATTTTTCGGCTTATTTTGCAGCTTATAAGCCTATCGCCATCGTCACACACTCGTCACTATCGTCACACGCCATGGATAGCGCCAACCAAATGATCGGTGGCATCGAAGAAGCATAAGCCCAAAGTATAAGCAAGCCTGAACCGTATATCTAAATTTTAAGCATGAACAACAACAATGTCAACAGCAATGTGGAAGGCTCAGATTATACATGCTAACAAAGCAAACACACTTTGTCTTCCATATTCTTATGAACCTATTTGAGCCGGCTTACATATCAACAGCCTACCAGTCATCAATCAAAATGGCATATAAGTTCGTATCCACCATATCCATATAACATTAAATTCAATCATTCAAATTATGTATAAAAACTCCGGCTACAATTTAACACAAACCGCATACAAAAGTTTCAATATCAACAAATCAACCAAACCCCTAATTATAACAAAACCCTAATTCGAAAATTAAATATTTTCAATTTACCTTGCTGTTCCCACAATGCAATTAATGGCAGCTGCTGCCCTTTATATAAAAGTTATAATTAGTTGGGATAGTTCAATCGGTCAAAGCACAATCAGCCATCTATCATGACCAACGTCACCAACCAACCACCAACGCCACACACCATGAACGGCGGCAACGAAGAGGTTGGTGGCATCGAAGAGTGCGTAAGACTCTTTCATTTTTCTAGGGAGAAACCTCATATGAAAAATCACTCAATTAGTACCCCACAACTGAAAATCAACAAACACTCAATTAGTGTTGAGTGTGTGTTGAGGTTTATCTCAACACACAACATCACCGAGCTTCTTTTTGTTGTTGAAGACAAAGAGATAGAGGATCTGTTAGAGAGAGAAAGAAGGAGAGAAGATCGGTGATGTTGTGTGTGGTTTGATGCGTGTTTTTTGTTAATCTCTAACAGACATGACACGTACCCACTATGTGTATCAAAAATAAACAAATGGAAAGAGAAGTAGGGGCTGAGATCGGGTAAGGGGCGGGTTGGATGGATGCATTTAAGACAGCCTCGAGATGGAAATCTCACTCTTTAATTATAGAGTATAATCATTACTCGTGTATAATTATTTACTTTTTTTCTCTTATTAAACAATAATCATTCTTTGTTTTCCTTTTTACTTGTAACAAATTGTTGCATGTAATACCATATTATGTATTTTATGGGAGATGATATTTACACATAGAAAAATTGATTCATGCACATAAAAATATATTGCAAAGTCTAGAGTCGAGTTATTTTAGAAACCACTTTTCCTTCACATACTGAGGGACAATTGTGAGCCGTTGATTACATATGATTAGATCAAATGATAAAAAACACGGAAGGACCAATGTTGCCAAATTTTGAAACATGACAGAAGGACTAAAAACGTAAATATTCAATAATTCTCAACTACCCCCAATTTCCCTTCACAAAAAACACACACACCAGACACCTTCTCTCTCTACACATCAAACCCTAACCAAAAAATCCAAAAATTTGCTGAAATTAATCGTGCAAATCACAAAATAAACACAAAAATGAAACAAGGAACTAGTAAATCAACCGATCTTGAAAAAAATCGGTTCCAAACGAACTGATTCATCTGTTTAAATATAAGTTGTGTTTTATTGATTTTTATTGATTTTTTCTTCAACCTGTTTTTAGTCTTGTTAATTGATTTTTATTGAAGTTTCTAAGCATGTCGCTGATCATTTCAAGGTTTTTGCTAGATGCTTAGTGATGATCTGAATAATCTTTGAAGTATCAAACTCTGATTGTGAATATCTGATTCCTTAGGTCCACAATAATGAATTGTATAACCATCAATAACTTCAATCATTTTTTGCAACTAGTTATTTGATATTGGTTCTGATTCTGTATTGTAGCTAAATGATTTTCAAAATGCACATCAAAACACCTTATTGTCATAACTTTAAGGTCTTTAAAGAGGAATTTGGTTACTATTTTACCATTAATGTTTGTTTGCTTTTGCTTAGTATGATTGTTATAAGAATGTTGCAATGTGATATTGACTTCTTGGGGGCATTACAGGCCCTTATGCGTGGATTAACATTCCCCTGGTGAACCAATACCTGCAAGTTAACCAAATGAGGGAAGTGCCAAACATAGAAATGAGAAAAAGAGCATACGACTGCGTCGAGCCTTCCTACTGGTACACATTTTTATAACCCATTAACTCATGTCTAGACTCTAGAATTACCTTAATGAAATGCTGGGGCTAAATATTTCAAATTTTGTTGAAGCATATGCTTATGCCATAACTTCTGATGTATGAAAACTGACATCACACTTGCGCTCCCACTTGTGTACTAAGATATAGCATAAGCATCGTAATTATCTCATTGTGCAAGTGAATCAATTTTGAACGTATGCTCATTGATGATGATACTTAATATACATTTTTCATTATCTAAAAATGTAAGCCATTTCATTAATTCATATCAGAACCAAAACAATATTTTTCGCAGATACTATAGTTAAAAGCATCTAACCGGTTAGATAACATAACAGCTAAGACAAAAATTAGTGGTAAGAAAGAAAACAAAACAGAGATGATGATGAATTGATGACAAGCTTTTTTTAGAAAAGAGAAAACAATGGTATGTAGCGTTAACAGTGTTGTTACATGTAAATGATGTGTAGGTTCTTAACCATGATTGTTGCTACATTTATATGTTGTTAAAGATTGTAAGGTGCTGCTACTTGATATTATTTGGATGGCACAAAGAATTGATGGATAAATTAAGTTCATGTTGTGAGGATTTGATAAACTTTTACGGTTCCTATTTTTCAGTTTTAATATTAAACATCATTATTTTAGTTAGTTTTGGAGCTTAGTTGTTGTCTGGTTTGATATTGTTCAGTTTGGTTTGGTCTTGTATGGTGCCCTTTTTTGTTCTCTTTGTTTTGCTCGGACCTTCAGGAGGTCTTTCTTGATCTATTTTTTGGCCACTAACTTGTGGTGGTTTTTTAATATATTTCGGCATTTCTTATAAATGTTATTTTTATTTTTTGCTTCTAATAAGTGTAAATCTAGAAAATAATCTAGTCTACACTTGTACTCGTCGCGCATCATGTATTACGCAAAATTGTGTTGTTCATTTTTCTATGGGCTTTACTTGCAGTGACTGTTTATTTTTATGAAAAATTAATGTGTAGTATCACCTGTGATATTTTAAGTTCATAATAGTGTAATTTTACTTATTAATTACGCTATTTAGCTTAATTTTGCTTGAACTGCAATCGGATTGATGTGTTTTGTTGATGTGATTGTTTTATAAGAAAGTTGTATCAGTTGTGATATTTTAAGTTGATGATAGTTTACAATGCTTATTAGTTAAGCTTTATTATATGACATGTCTAGTATTACTTGTGATATTTCATAAACATAGTTAATGTCTAATATCAATTGTGATATTTCGAAAACAAACAAGTGTTTTTAACCTATAATATCACCTGTGATATTTCATTACTTTATATATTTTTTATATATTATCACCAATATGTTTTTCTAATATTTTTTATACTTTTCAGGTATAAGATGGTTTTTGTGTCTTTCACAACAATAGAGAAGCACAAGAAATGTTTTATTGTCTGTTCATGGTTGTTTAAGAATTCTATGTGTAGTATCATCTTCTACGTCAAGATTCTATTTACATAGTAATATCACTAGTGATATTATATGACAATCATAAAAATGAGGTTAGTTTTTTATTCAAAATATGTAATATCACTAGTGATATTATATGACAATCATAAAAAGGTGGGGTATAACAGAAAAAGCTAAAACTAAAAGTAACATGTAATATCACTAGTGATATTATATGAAAATCATAAAAAATGATGATACTTTCTTATTCAAATATCACAAGTGATAATGCTCTTTATTTAAAAAAAATTATTACGGGAACTCTATGAGCTGATAGAAAAAAATATACAAAGCATTTTGATAGGTAAAGCTGAAATAGAAGATAAGATCTAAGATCAATGAGAACTTGATCAAATTTCTAAATGATAAAAGACTGATTCAAATGAAGGAGATGATGAAGGAGATATTTAAAGAACTTTATATCCCAGAATACAACTCTTCTTCAGAAAGTGGATGTGATGATGACAAAGATGATAATTCAGTTGAAGAAGATCACGTTCAGATAGTAACATACAGAAGATCAACAAGAGGAAAGAAACAACTTGCACTACACTGATGAAGAAAACGATGAAAAAGGTATTTCTCAATCAGAAGATGAGCTAATGAACGATGAAAATACTAAATGTAGTGAAAAAATGATGAACATGAAATGGGGACTTACAAAAAAGATGAAGCTGATAACAACAATGAAGAAGAGATGGCAAATAAAAAGGCAATAAATAAAAAAACCAATGCTTAACTTGATCCTTTTGATGACCCAGAATTTGGGAAATACTATGTAGAAAATGAACATCTATTTGTTCCAACACAACCGAGAGCTGAAAAGAAGAAGGATCAAACAGATGATGAACTGTTAGAAAGTTTTTTTTGACAATGAAGAGGAAAATATAAGAAAAGCGCGTGAATTCTCTGCTGAGTTAAGAAAGAAAAATCAGCCGCAAGAACGAGAACGACAAAGAAAAGGCAAAAAAGAAAAGGATCATCTTCTCAGGACACTCCTGTTTTCGGCATAGATAATTCCCTCCAAGGTTCTCAGCTGACATTTGATCTCGGTGGAAGCCTAACGTATGAAAAAATGAAGATTATAACCGAAAAAGAAAAAGAAAAGGGGACTTAAATCCAAATACGTAAACAAGACGGTGGACCCAACCGTAAAACTTACAGAGAATGAGAAACTTTTGGGAAGAAGCATATTCAGTACACAAGAAGAGGAAGAGTAAGTGCCCATCTGTTTTTACTTATAGAATGTTGATCGTCACTTCAAACATCACTAGTGATATATCAATAGTATATTCAATCACTAGTGATATTGATAGAGATATAAGCGTGTTTGATATATCACTAGTGTATAAAAGTATCATTATAGATATTATATCATCTTTTTTTTATCGAAATTCTTGTATTATTTTAAATTTTAAATATTTACATATTTTTATGAAAACATACATTCTTCCTAATCATTGCTCACGGCCATTACTACCTCATTGTTTTCAACCTCAAAACAGGAAAGCTGTGATAATAGACAACAGCAAATCCGATGCAACATACGAAAGGAAATATAAAGACAATTTTGAGTTTGTGGTAATAATTTTTTGTTCCTCTAAATTGATATTTTGTTCCTTTTGTGTGTAATATAATATCACAAGAGATATCACATGAATATATGCTGGTGTGTACTAATAACTAGCTATTAATTTCTACAGAGGAGCGTGTTTGGAAGGCACCTGTTGATGTATCAAAATTCAAATGCAGAAAAGATCTTGATAGTAACTAAAAAGCAACAAACTTAAAAATGAAATGGAAGACAAAAGAAGAAAAAATAGATTGTGGTTTGTATATGATCATGCATATGGAGCTTTATGAAGGATCAACTGCAGCACAAGCTGTCTGAAAATGACAAAAATCATTGGATGCAGATGGATAACTTGAGATCAAGAATTGCAGCAAAAATATTACTACGTGAAGTAAACATTTTTTAAGAAAAATATGTCGGATTATGCAACAAAGATGACTGAAGCAGGAGAAGGAGGAAGCAATTAATGATTTGTGTTGAATTCAATGTTTGAGAAAAAATTACTAATTTTTATTTTGAATCATAACAATTAGGTATGGAACTGAAGGAGTACTAACTAGGATGTGACAAAAAGATGTCAAATATTGGGTAAAACTAACTAGGATGCGATCTGTTAGGCCCTGGTAGTGGATTATGTATAATGTTTGGGAATAGCTAAGTGACTTCTATAATACACTTTTATGCAAACAACCACTTTTAATGTAGCATTGTATTGTTTTATCACATGTCATATTAGTATTGGCAATTTAAAACATTTTGTTCTTCATTAAAATATTTCATATCACAAGGGATATAACACTTGCAATAGCATAAAATGAATATCACAAGTGATATAAACATAAAAATAAGACCAAACTGTTGAATCACATGTACCAAAAAACCTAAACACTAACACTCTGTTCCCAAGCGTAAAATGAAAAGAAGTGAAATGAAGAGGATAAATAAGAGAGAAGAGAAGAGGAGAGGGGAAAAAATTTGATTTTTACTTTTGTGTTCTCGGGTTGGAAAGAAAAGAGAAGAAGTTTGACCAAATTAAGCCTAAAATTCCACTTCTCTCCAAATCATCCCAATTTGGAAAGAAGATTAGGAGGGGGAATTTGACATAATTTACTTCCTTCTTCTCTTCTCTTCTTTCAAAAAAACTCAGGAACATAATTATTTTTCAATTTCCCCTCCACTTCTCTTCTTTTCTTTGCAAATAGAAACTCGAGAACAGAGTGTAAACACTTAACTACTAAAACCTATACCAAACACACTAAACCCCTAAACCCTAAATATATACCAAAAACACTAAACCCATAACAACTAAACTCTTAACCACTAAAACCTATACCAAAAACCCTAAACACCAATAAAACATATACCAAAAACCCTAAACCACTAGGTATAATATCACAAGTGATACATCAATAAAATCTATACCAAAAGCCCTAAACGCCTAACCACTAAACCCTATACCAAAAACCTTAAACCCTAAACCCCTAACCACTAAAACCTATACCAAAAACCCTAAACCACTAACCACTACGTATAATATCACAAATGATACATCAAATTTAAAATCTATACCAAAAGCCCTAAACGCCTAACCACTAAACCCTATACAAAAAACCTAAACACTAAAAGCTATACCAAAAACCCTAAACTCCTAACCACTAAACCCTAAACCTTAAACCCCTAACCACTAAACCCTAAACCCTAAACCACTAACCACTAGGTATAATATCACAAGTGATACATCAATGAAATCTATACCAAAAGCCCTAAACGCCTCACCACTAAACCCTAAACACCTAACCACTTAGATCTATACCAAAAACCCTAAACACCTAACCACTTAGATCTATACCAAAAACTCTAAACAACACTTAGATCTATACCAAAAACCTTAAATACCTAACCACTTAGATCTATACCAAAAACCTTAAACCCTAAACCCCTAACCACTAAAATCTAGACCAAAAACCCTAAACACCTAACCATGTAGATCTATACCAAAAACCCTAAACACCTAACCACTTAGATCTATACCAAAAACTCTAAACAACACTTAGATCTATACCAGAAACCCTAAATACCTAACCACTTAGATCTATACCAAAAACTCTAAACCCTAAACCATAAACCCTAAACGCTAAACACAAAAAACCCTAAACCACCTACCACTTAGATCTATTCCAAAAACCCTAAACACCTAACCACTTAGATCTATACCAAAAACCCTAAACCCCCCACTAAGATCTATACCAAAAACCCTAAACCCCTAAGCACTTAGATCTATACCAAAAACCCTAAACACCTAACTACCTAGATCTATACCAAAAATCTTATACACCTAACCACTTAGATGTATACCAAAAACCCTAAACCCCTAACCACTTAGATATATACAAAAAAAACCCTAAACCCTAAAAACTAAACCCTAAACCCGTAACCACTAAAATCTAGACCAAAAACCCTAAACACCTAACCACTTAGATCTATACCAAAAACCCTAAACACCTAACTACTTAGATCTATACCAAATGTAACTGTTATCAACTAGAATTCACCTGTGGTTAACACTTATTACCCTGACATTGTAATATCAGAAGTGATAAATAAATGTGAACATTTATTTACTAAGATTCACCCGTGACTTAAAACTTATTACCCATTACATTGTAATATAACTGGTGATAAATAAATAATAATAAAATCACATGTGATGATACATTAAATTATAAAACTGTTAGTTTTCTCTTTAAAATATCACAAGTAACTAAGACAATTGTGGAAGTTCCTGTCTCATATACTTTTTTGAGTGAGAAAAGAAATCCAGTTGATAAAGCAATAAAATGACCAAAAGTAGACATAGTTAATATCTAATATCACTTGTGATATTTCAGAAACAAGCAAGTATGCTTTTTAACCTTCAATATCACATGTGATATTATACCATTAGTAGGTATAGAAGGGTTAAGCCTCTTTAGGCGAATTCTTATTTTGCTCAAAAACAATGCTATGTTAATGAAACACTTGTTTAAATTTGAGAATACGTAAAAAAATTGTTTTCATAGTTTGTTTCCCTTTTATTCATTTTGGTATTTGTAACTAACACTTGTTTATCTCTTGTGATATAACACTGTAAAGAAGATGAAGAATTTAAATTGTCTTTCTTAGTTATGTTAGTGTTTCATTAATCTATATGACATGTTTAATATCACTTGTGATATTTCATAAACATAGTTAATGTATAATATCACTTGTGATATTTCAGAAACAAAAAAAAACTTTTTAACCTTTTAATATCACATGTGATATTTCATTGCTTTGTATATTTTTTATATATTATCACCTATGTGTTTTTTAATATTTTTATGCAACACGGTCAAGTTGACAACAAATTGTTGGGATGCTCAAATTGTTGTTTCTGAAACAAACAAGTATACTTTTTAACCTTTTAATATCACTTGTGATATATCAAAAACAAACAAGTCTATAACAATATGAAATACATCAAAATCTATGCACCCAAGAAAAGATGCGTCTATTTTGGGACAAATCAACTTGGACAGTAAAACTCAATGACATCTCAATACATACGACAAACAAAGTTCCTTCCATCAAGGCGACACGAGTAAGATTCATCCGGTTTGTGACGTCACCTATGGTCTAAATTCTAGGCACATTGGTGTGAGAATACTCATCTACCTGCATTGCAAAAGAAGTAAAAGAATGGTAACAGGACACTTTCAACCCATTTCCCTTTTAGTCCAATGTGTTTATTGGACTCATTCGAAATAATAGTAGACTTAATCTCTAACAGTCCTATCTACTCGTACACGTGAGCCCAAGTATTTGTAATCTGGGTATGTATCAACAGCATGTCTGAGAACATAAAATTATTTGATGTAAATCCTGATGTGATAATTACTATAAGAAGTAGCAGGAAGATCTACTTACTCGAAGCAAGTTTCTAAATCAAGTACAAGTACAAATATGTGAGATGCTCACACAAAGCTATCATGCAATGTTTCAATTTCAGGATGGTCAGGAAATCTGGTGACTAGCTTTAATAAAGAATGTGCAGATCTGCCAGGAACAAAGTTCTGCAAGAGCCGGTTAAATTAACACAAAAATATTACAAGAAGATGTAAAGTTGTTGAACTATTTGACTAAATCAATCACCATTAGAACCAAAATCCTTGGCATTTGTTGTAGTACGTAACTTCTTTTCACCGCGTGTAAAAATGATAAGAAAACTTTATGTTGAACAACTGTAAACTTCTCGTGAAATAACTGTCCGAAAACCTAGTAATGCAACATTGAAAATACACCTCTAAGAAAAACTACCTTATTTGGATGCTCCCACAAAGCTGCACCAGATGACAGGAAATTGCCAGTGAGATATATATCCTTCCTGATAAGTTACACATATTAAAGAGAATTAGTTGGGTTCCATTATATGATGTTGTTGTTACCCTGTTAAATACAAAATTCTAGTATATAGAGGAGGTAATCTCGATGGTATTGAACATAAATTAAATGTGCAGCAAAGAAGTATGCTGAAAGTGAAAAGATGTGAACAGAACCGTTCTATTTCGGCTTCAGTGGCTATTACTAAATCCATATCTTCTGATGATTCAGCAAGTTCATCGCTGCTTACATGAACCTCATCTCTCTCTGTTTCTAGTAGTGGGTCATCAACACTCTTTGTGAGCTAAAATCATAAGCAAAGAATATAATCAGTTAGTTGCAGATATTGCCTTGTACAAAACCCTCCCTGTTGCCCCAATAAAGATAAATAAATACCGGATTACTAATGTGATTCGCAAGGCTGACTACTGCTTCCACATAAAATGACCGATAAGCGTACTTAGACCAAATTTATTTAGCAAAATATGCATATTTTACATATTAACTTGTACTATTAGTAGTTAATTCTAATATAGGAAAATGTAAGAAGCCACAGATAGGTATCCTACAAGTTAGATTTACCTATAAGCATGTACTCTAGCAACATCATGCACTCCTATACTATCCTGGCATTTTGGTTAAAAAGTCAATGCAAATAGGAAGAATATATATGTCAAACTAATAGGACAACACAATGCAGTATATTATGAAATATACAGATGTACATGTTAAATAAGAAAATGAGATTATCATGTGACACCCTTATCTCTACAAGCTTAGTGTCTGGACTTAGTAATCTAACTAGTTTAGCTAAATTTGGACCCTCGACTATTAAGTCAATTAAAAGAGAAACAAAAGAGATATTCAAAAGACAAGGGTACACTTCTTTTATGAATGGCAGACATGAGAACAATCTATACACCTTACATATGTAGTCTTCCATAGTTCCATGAATGTTTGTATAATTTATTGATTCTAAACTTAGCCTTCTTTACTAATTATTTATTTTTCTTTCTCGTACGCGTTTACTTTTATTTTTAATAGTTAAGTTAAATCGCGTAAGTTAAAAATTATCGTTTAGCGTAAACGGACACCAAACAAATAAATGTTTACATCAAGCAAGTGTTAAGTAATTATTTTGAGTATAATTATTAACTTTGTTTATTTTATTTTTATTGGTTACGTAAATTGATTACGTTTCGCGATAAATTGCGTTTAGGCACTCCCGGAACCACCAAAACTTTTCTGCGCTTCAACAAATACCCACTTTTATACCCAATACTCAAATTTTACAAAAATATATCACAAATGTCTCTATTTGGCCGAAATTTATGGCAATGGATACAAGAAATACAAGAAAATCTTACCACTTTGGTCAATGTACAACATACCTCATAAATGTCTAGCCATGCCTTGTCTATTTGACCAAAGACTTGACCATGACTCCCCTAAGACCCTCAATATGTTCCCTTGACTAGTCATGGAGATATATAATACTTGTATAAGTGATATTACACACACACTCTTCATTTGCAAGGTAAAAATCAAACCAATACTCCCTTTGTCACACATATAAGCCACGGCTCACTAAGCCATCCCAAACAATCCATACAAAATTTATATAACCTATTTTCATACACTCTCATATCATATCTAAGATACCTCAAAGTATTTTGAAGCCTTGATTAATTATTTGCAAGTGTTGAAGGCCCAAAAAAAGAATCAAGATTTTGGGTTTTTCATTTGGAAACTAGGTATTCATTGGTTATAATCTTGGGTTTTAAAGTCTAAACAAGGTTTAGCCCTTATTTTCATCATCCTACATCATCTCATTAAGGTTATCTTAAGCCCTTAACTTTTCTTTTAATTATCTTATAATGCATATAGTGCTATTTATTAGTGAAATCACCATAGGAACATGTTTAACTTGTAAACTTAGAATTTTCTTGTAAATATAGTTTTGTGAACTTATACACATGTTTTATGGTTAGTAATATGAAGTTATAAATGGATATCTAAGTATTTTACAATCTTAATTAAGCTTAAAAAGTCTAAAGTGGTAAAACATAAAAACTAGGTCAAAAATGGACTTAAAAGAATTTAGTTTAAACAATCTTTCCCCAAAGTGTCTTAAAAAATATACTCATACTTATTTTATATTTTTACATAAAAAATACATTTCAACAGACGATTCGAAAAAGTAAGAAACCTTTCAAACCGAATAAATAAGCGAAAAAGTATGCTAAAAATAAGTTTTATAACGCTATTAAACGGAGTCGTAAAAGAATTTTTATAAAAACATTTTATAAAAATTGTATAAACAGCAAGTGTTGATATTTTTAACAAATAATACATATTTTTAGGATTCCAAAATGATAAGAATCGTAATTTTTCAATTAATAACGAACGAGTTATGAATTTCGCGAGTTTACGACAATTAATACTCTTATAAAACTATTTTTATAAAAGTTACTATTCATGACAGAAAGTTACATTTTTGTAAACATCATAAAATTATAGAACTTTTAATAACGAGAACGTCCTCGAAAGAATCGTTAAAAACGAAGCTATAACGAATAAAATACGACATTTACGGGTTTTACGACAACAAATGCGATTTAAATAAAAGCCACGTCTGATGTGAACAGTAAAAGTTACGTTCACGAAGAGGGGTCCAAAATATGAGAAAAAGGTCAAATTAATGATAATCATCTAATACAAAAGATGGGCATAAGAAACGTCAAAATCGGGCTTAAAACGCAAAATTTATGCTAGTTTACTAAAACGGAAATTTTAAACGTTTTTACAAATTAACCACAATTTTTATGCCAAAACAATTAGATGGTGAGAACTATATAGACCTATAAGTGTATAAAATCAAAGTACATATAACTAGGTAAGGGTGGGGGGAGTTTCAAAATGAGCCTCTTCGAGGTGTTCGTATCGACGAGCTTGTTGGATTTACGATTTAAAGTGTCCCCAAGGAGCTCCCTCTACATTCACTACCCGACCTCTTATTAAGTAGCACCGAACGATAGAATGAATGAGCTATACGACCTATAAATTAATCAAAGGATTTTTTAGTACTTATACGACCTAAATTGGATTAGGTGCCTTCGGATTCTTTGTAACGCAATTTTCCATTTTGGAATACTTGTTGATTACCATTCACCCAAGGTGAGTTCGTATCCCCTTTTTCTACTACTTGTTTTATTAAATACAGGGGAGATTACATGCTTGATTTATTTGGACACAAGTGGTTTTTCAAACCTTATGCTATAAACCTGATTACATTAATGCCTAATTACCCTTCTGCCACAAAGTCCCCCTTGTTTAACAATGAACCGTCGATTACCTGCTGGTTAGACGCTAGTGTTATGGATATAAATATCGGGACTGACCAAACCCGTACTCCTAGGCTGTGGTTTCTAGTTGACCATTGACGCATTTACCATTCTAAAAAAAATTCGAGGATGTTTGGGCAACATCTATATTAAGAAAATTCGTAGGATGTTTTTTGAAACGTCTGTAATCCTATTGGGGCACAAACCTCGAGTACTGGTTTGATTACATTTAATTACGTTAAGGTTCGGTGTCATGAGCTAAGGGCAATATACAAATTGTTTGGACTTATGCATGTGTTCATAGTCTACTATTACTTAAATCTTGTGGTCCACGCTATTTCCTGATAAACCTATGAATTCACTCAACAATTTTGTTGACGTTTTAGCATGTTTTAATCTCAGGTGCTGAGGCATAAGCTTGGATGGGAGCCGTGACAGATATCTATTGGAGGGATTCTGATTTCTTAAATTCAATAAAACTTTTGTCTTATAAAATCTTAATGTTTTTTTTATCAAAACTATGGGACCTAACGTGAAAACTCTGATCTTTTGTAATGACATTGAATGAATCTTATTTCTAACGTCCATAACAAAAGAGATATTCAAAAGACAAGGGTACACTTCTTTTATGAATGGCAGACATGAGAACAATCTATACACCTTACATATGTAGTCTTCCATAGTTCCATGAATGTTTGTATAATCTATTGATCCTATACATAGCCTTCTTTGTTTATTACTGACATGAATACAAAGATGTGTATTCTAGAAATATACATATACATATTTGATACCAGGTCTAATCAATATTCGAGCTCGACTCCACTTAAACCAAGCCAATCTCAAGTATCTTAGGAATCTGTTATCTACTTTTATCATGTTTCATATAACTGAATATTTAGCTTCTTAATCAATCATAATAATTCTAATAAGATAGATCTTCAACAAATAATTGTAAAATACACATAATAGTAAAATTGTAAAACAACTTGACTCCGCCTAAAATCAAGCCGATCTCGATAGGTCACATATCACCTCAACCGAATCACTTCACTTATTACATTTTTTGACAAATATTTAGCTTCTTATTCGATACTAATTCTAATATGATCATAATGAGTTAACTTATCATTTTCTTCCTATTTGAACCTATTCAAACTCGAGCTCGGCCTCACCTAAATCAAGCGGATTTGATATCTCGCAAATCGCCTCAACTGAATCTCACTTCACTTTACCTAATTCACACAATTCTAACTAACCAAATCACAACAAAACACATACTCGAATAAATGCTTATTGAGATTTAACCTCCAAAATTATTGAGCTATATACAGTCCAAATGTGCAATCATAACACACTCTCAACAACTTAGAGTAACTAATTTTACAAATCACATCAATCTTATGAAAAAACATCATTCATATGATTAGACAATTAACTATTACATCACCTTAGTCAATACGATCAGAATCAAACGAACCTCAGAACAATACGATCAAAATCATCATCAAAACGACATCGTTTGACACCACATCTAAAATCACTACTCTCACTAGTCGAACAACCACCACTACCATACGGTGGTGCCACGTCATCCGCCGTTATATCTTCATATCACAACAAATTCGAATCGGAATACATGACTGTTAAATGTGTGTGACGAAGATGGTCGGAATGTAGATGGGAAGGAGAGTTGAAGAATAATTGAAAAGTGGTTATGGATGAAAAAATAAAGGAAAAAGATTCTCTCAAGTTGTGGTCAAACATGATTGATCATGTTATGTTTTTTGTGAGGGGAAATAAATAAGTGGGCCCTTGATTTTCATTAAAAGAAAAAGTTGTATACATTTAACTAATTTGTGATTGGTGAACATGATGTATCATGTTTGACTCAACTTGAGAGGATTCTAATCCAAAAATAAAGTGCAATGAGTGATTTGGGGGAAAAGGGAAGATACACGTTTATGAGTGTGAAAAAATGAGGAATAAAAGAAAAAAATAAAAAAAATAAATGCATTATATAGTTGGACAAAAGAATGAGTTTATCTATTAAATCTTAGATTAATCCCCACTATTAAATCAAATCCAAATGGATGGTGAGGATTTGTCTTTTGATATGTGAGGAGAAATTGGTATGCAAATGAACTTTTGTCTATTTAATATAAGGTGTCATAAAGATACTATTCTATAGTTATGTTTTCACTCCAAAAGAGTAGTGGCACAATATCAAGTGATAAATATGACTACTCACATTAATTAATTATTTACTTTTTAGGTTTGCACACGATTTCGCTTTTTTTTTTTTTAAGTTCAGCAGTTACACCGTTCGTTTTTATGGTTAGCTAGCGTTTTGTAACGAACCCATCGTTTGACCATTAATCTGTTTAAATTTTTCTGTTAAGTGGTCATGTACTGGTTATATGTGCTGGGCGTTTTGGCTTTTTCGGAGATGTTCTTCTTCGATCAACCTCCTTTTATTTTTCTTTCTATTTTCACACATGCCGTTAAGTGGTCATGTGCTAGGCGCTCTAATGCACATTCAAAGCAATGGGAAAGTATATGTTTTAATCCAACTCATAATACTTAAACTTGTATCAATCTAAATGATTTTTGCTTGGAAACGTATTACATCATTGATAACGCATTTTTTATTAATAAAGATAAGGATTTAGGGGGTGTTTGGGGCTGTGTCTAGACGCAGTTTGAAAACGTGAACATATATTTTTAGCGTTTGGCAAAACATTTTTGGAAATCGCTTATTTGCGTTTGTACACCTACAAAACGCAAATATGAAAAAGCACCATTCCACTTGCAGCTGGAAAACGCAGTTATCTCAATCTGTCACAATTACTATACTGCCCATGACACATGTGTGTAATTTATTCTTGTTGCAGCTTGATATCACGTTTTTGTTTTTTGTTCAAAAAGCAAAATATTTTATCAACAACAAACTAGAGAAAATATATGCAAAAAATATTATATTTTTTTACGTTAATGAGGGTGCAGTTGCAGGTTGAGTTAGGAGGGATGGGTTGTGTTGGGAGAGAGAGGGATGGAGGCGGCGTAAGGAGAGGAAAGCCCTAAAATATTTTTAACCTAAATATATAGTGTGTATGCGTAAGGAGAGGAAACCCGAATAAACTGAAAACCAAAACTGAAAACGAACAGAAAATAACCTAACTGAATTAGTAACTGAACCGAATTTGCTAAAACCGAACCAAATTTGCAAAAAACGACCAAACCTGAATTGAATATTCGGTTTTCGGTTCGATTAGTGGTTTTGGAAATATAAACCGAAAACCGAGTTCATATAAATATATATATTTTTTTATATATTTATATGAAAAATATATTAAAACTCTTTTATAGTATGAATATAACATTTTTTAAGCTTTTAATTTTTTTTGTTAGAAATCTATATAAATAAACAAATAATTAAATTTATGTAATTCGGGTTAGTAGGTTCGGTTTTCAATTATAGGGGTTAGGTTTAATCCAATTTGACAGTTTGGTTCGATTTTCGGTTATACTCAGAAAAAAAATTAGCTGCACTATCCGAACCAAATAAACCGAACAACCCGATAACAGAACCGATGAACACCCCTAGCACATACATAAAAATAGCCCAAGTGCCAACACTCATCTACTGTACTTATAGATTGAATACAAAAATTTATTGCGGAGGCTTTCATATTTTGTAACCCTACCTGTAAAAATTGTACACAATAACCATCCTACAATTATAACCACATAGCTCTTAATATTGTCTTCCAATCTTCCAAGCTTTCAAACCGATAGAAGCTCAAAATCTCTTAATAAATCTCATCCCTCAAAACACATACATCAATTCGCTACCTCCATTTATATCTACCACCATTCATGGAGTTAAAACCAAACGAATACAAACAATCCTGGGCATATGAAGAGTTCATGGTATATCGTTATTCAGTAAATCATAAGGTATGCCTTTTTATGGTAGATTTTAAGGGTTTTTTTCCTAAGATTTTATTTTTCGATTTTGATTATGTGATTTTAGGTCTTTATGGTTTTTTTGAATGAATCATTTTGGCAGGCAAAACCGTCATGGTAAAAGTGGAGGAGGGGGAAGAAGAAGAAGGTTATGATTTTCTGAATTGAAAATATTTTGATCAATGTAAGGATTTATTTGATTGTTTGTGTAGTGAAGGATCTGTATTTGGTTTTGTACTGTTAAAAGGGGTGTTTGAATCATGACGTGCTGCTACATCAAAGGGCGTTTGGTTGCTGCAACAGGATCGTTTGGTACTGAGTTACAGAAGGTTGCTGCACCAAAGCGGGGTTTAGGATTGCTTATTGTTTATGGTAATCTGACAAGGCCTACATTTGGAATGGCAGGTATGATTTTGATCATAGTTTTTTTATTATTGATGATGAAATAAACAGTGTTTACAAGATGTTTTAGCCATATAAGGAGTTCATATACACTTAGAATAAATTGTGAGAAGTTTTTAAGTTTTAGTTAGGGTAGCGGTTCAACTAAATTCTCCTTTAAAAACGAGTACTTTCTGATTGTTTGGGTTGAACAAAGCTCTTCTGATCGTGATTCATACACATACTATTTATTTGAACATATCAAGCATGTTATAAAAATTATTCCTATACATACGTCTGATCCTGATTCCATCCTTGGAACTTGACAATAAGGTGGATATAGACATTGATAAAAATTTATTTATGTAGCACCTAAACTAAGAGTTTGGACAAGGACATAACCATTATTATCTTATTTTGCTGAACCATTATTATCAAGTGAGTCCATATCAAGTGAGTGGCAAGGGAATTATACACAATCCATGTGAAATATGTACGTACGCACAAATGGATTTTAAGTACGAAAAATCTTTCTATTCATAGGTCACCAGGAATTCCGAAAACCAAGATGCAATGCTAAGGAACATTCATAGATGATCAGCGGCTTCAATAGCAATTCATAAACGATCAAGGGCTTCAAGGATGGTGATCAAGTTTTTATTTCATATCTGACTCATATTTTTCTTCTGATATTGTTAATATAGGATTTTGTCGCACTTATACCCAAAACAATACTTGAATCGAAATGACAGTGTATCACCTCGGGTATGAAAGTGACCTATAATGACAATCATCGGTCACACTAAAAACAATAGTCCAATTCTATTTCGTAATGGTATTATGAATCTATTCTACCTTTTGAGGCTTTCATCAAAATTATGTAATTTGTGCTAATATCAAAGGTATTGGAGGCTATATTCTGATTAAGCTTGGGCTAAAGTGGGGGCTAAAATAGGTGACAACCGTTGAGTTAACGATGCTAACGATTTGCACATGTGAGTTCTCGACCCAGAGCTAAAATGGTAGACTTCTGGACCTAAATGGGCAAATCGTTAACTCAACGCTTCCTAGAGCTTATATGATAGACTTCTGGACCCAAAGCTTATATGTGACAGGAAGAGGTTGCTCATTTAGATAATGATGAAGATGACAAAGATGATGATGGTCTTGAAGGTACTTACTTTTTATTATAATTATTTGTGTTTTAATTGGTTTCGCATGTGTGTCTAATGAATAGAAGTGGATTGCTCATGGTTATGTAATCAACTGATATTGGAATGAGTGGTTTTAGACTTGCCTATTTGGTTAGTTGCTTATCTAATAGTTGTATCGGCATAAAGCATATTTAAGCATTATCTTTTGCATTGTGCTTTGATAAGTAGGTGTAACAAACAAAGAATTTATTCGGTCTAGGTGATATATTGATTGACATAACCTTTGTATAGCTCTAGGATATATGTACCGGTATACATGAATGAAACTATCTTTTGTGTTACGTATTTTTGTATAGCTACGTTGTCGACTTAATAAGATGGTTAGAAGTTGAGTAGTCTGTGGTGGAACTTGAGAATTGTTGGAAGACTAATTTGGATTGAATAAAACAACTTTAGCTAGGTGATTAAACATCAAGGATTTTAAGCATTAAAAGAGCCTCGAACTTGCGAAAATGTACCAGTAAATTCTGCATGATTTTACCTTTGTATAGCCTGTTTATTGGTCTCTAAAGATCACAAGATCTAAACTTGAGCATTAGTCGAGGGCGAAGCGGCAAAAGGTAACTTTTGTTAACTGTATTGCATGAATGTGGTGTTAATTTTGTGTTATAATATTGTTACAAAAATAATTTGTTTTGAATAAGACATTATGAGAAAACATTGCGAGGGCTTTTTTGCATTATTTTTTACTAAGCAAACAAATAAACGAAAGTACAGCTTTGCAGCGAAGTGCGGGGTGGCCGCCGGTTTTCGTAAGGAACTGAAGTGTTTGGATTGAGGCTGAGTAAGGAACTGAAGTGTTTGTGGCCGCCGGTTTTCGTGTATGATTTAAGTGTCTTGTACATCAGCAATTCTGGAGCTCCATTGTAAAATTTAGCAAATCTGTAGGCAAAACGGTAAGCCCAGATGTCGTTATGATTGCAATCTGGAACCGCATAGTTAAATTGTTTTCAACTCCTGATATTGGGCTGTAGAATTGATTAAATAGGAGTGACAGTGTCAAGTAAAAAAGGGTACGACGAGATATTACCAATGTTGGATAGGATTGACCTTATTAGGTGGTTTACCACACTCTGTAGTGCGGCTGGTTAGGGGAGGGGTGGAGTGAGCTGTTGGGAGGGGCGGGGTGTGGGGGCGGGAGTTGGAACGGGTAGGGTTGTGTTAGAGGTAGTATTCGAGGCGGGGGTAAGGAAGGGATGGCTGAGGGGGCCGTGCTTTTTTTGGCTTCGATTATTGTGCGGAGTTGGAGTACAGTTGGGAGCAAGGTGAGGAGGAGGGAGGGGGGGGGGGTGTGGGGGGGGGGGAACGCGGATGGTTGGGGAGGAGGTCGGGTTCAAAGCCGAGGTTACGGGATGGGTGTAGGAGGGGGTATGAAGTCATGATTCGTGGGGGGGAGATGGCAGGGAGACTTAGGGTGCGGTTGGGGGAGGGGGGGGGTGGGAGGGTGGGGAAGGGGGCGGAGCGTGGGCACGCGCAGGGCTGGATTGATTTTATTGGGGGTAGGAGGACGGGCAGGGAGGTAAGGCTGTGGAGGAGGGTGGCTATAAGTTCGGGCAGGGGTCTTGGGCAGGGGGTGTGATGTGTGGAGAGGAGTGAGGGTAGAAGGGGTGGTGTTGGGTGCGGTGGAGCTGCGAGGTGGGTGTGCGTGGGGATTCGGTGGAGGTGGGGGGAGGCGGGGAGTACGGTGGGGGTGCTTGGGTAGGAGATTTGGCGTCGGAGGGGGGTGTGAAAATGGGATCAAGGGGTGGGAGGGGGCGGATGGGGGGGAGAAGTGGTTGGGGGTTGGACAATGTGTTGGGTTTGGTTTTTAGAACGGTGGGGGGGTTGTCTTCGAGCTGGGGGCGTGTGGTTCGGGGGTGGAGGGAATCGCGGGGTGGGGGGGGGGAGGCGTCTGGGGGTGGGTGTGTAGGGAAGGTGGGGTTTTTTTTTAGTTATTGTCTTGTCTCCATCACTTGTGGGCTCTTTGCGCTTGGCCGGGGGGCCTGTGGTGCTTTTCTTGCGCTTTGTCGGCACCGTCTTTATCTAACAGCAGGTAGACTTCTGACCTACAATTTCTATTTGAATGTTTTGTGCTCGGTCATTTGGCTCGTCCTACAGGAAAAGCACTTACATGGGTTAAAAGGATATTCATCGGTATCTATAGTAGGAACGTCAATCGGGGGGACTATGGTATCCGATGGATCTTCAATTACACTAACAGCATTTCGCTGATGTCAGTTCTTGTCTGGTTGTCATGAAACACGGACATATGCTCATCTGGTAGTATGAGTTTCTGGGGATAGACTTGTTAGCTTGGTTATCTAAAAAGGCAGGGAAAAGCGCTTCGCGATATCTAGGTACGAAATCTGATTATTGCTATGTCTTGGTGTTTGTGCTCAAATCATTTGGATGATGTATCGCTAGCTTTTTTAAGTTACATTACCGACTTGGCCTTGGATTCAATAAAATTTCAATTTGGGTGTACTATGTTAACATAAAGAGCTATTTGCCTTTCGATGCTGATGCAGATGCAACGTTTCAACATTCCAGGTCGAAGCATATAGACCATCAGGATTTCACTTTATCAAGGAGCATGTTGAGAAGGGGCGTTGATCGAACTTTATGTTTTGTCATTACGGTAGGATCAACTGTGCGGACATCTTTTATAAATCCCTTGCAAGAGAAAGAATTGAGTTTTTGATCAACAAGCTGGGTATACGAAGTTTTACGCCGGACACTCTAAAACAATTGGCGGATGAAGTTGAAGAATAGTGGTGGTACATATTCATATATCCTGTATAATATGTATATATTAAAAATCATAAAAACCAAAAAGATTTTTATTTTTAGAAAACTTTTATAAAATCAAAATACAAAAATATAAAATCTTTAAAACCAAAGAAAAAATCAAAAAATGAGAAAAATATAAAAAGATGTAATAATGGCATGTCTTCCTGAAAAATTGATATAACCATTTACATGTGGGTTTTAGATAGAATTTCATTCAATAATGATACGGAGCTTTGTAAATGAAGATTTCGGAGAGAAGATCCAAATGTTTTCAAAAACAATGCCCAAATGATTGCTATTATTTCAGATAGCAACTCGGGTCCATCATCTTCAAAGGCCAAGCAATTCCCGTCAAAAGGAAACTTGAAATGTCCTCAACGGGAATTTATTAATCGGGCATGGTCTACTTGTATATGACCATTGCCATAGGCTTGTGATTTACTTTTTGTCATCACAAATCGCTGTGTGCTTCCTATATTTCCATAAGTGTACGTGTCAGTGCGCGTAAGACACAGGACAACAACACGAGACACACTACCTCTGACACCCTCTCCCAGCCTACACACACACACGAGAAATCTTATTTTGGATTTTGTTTTTCAAAGATATAACATTGCTTCATTAGAAAATGCTTTCTCAAAGACATTCGACTTCTCAAACAACGACAACAGCTCTTTAAATAGAAAACGGGTCATTGTTTGAGGGGGAGAAAATGTCAATATCTTAGATTCAGAGCTAAGGTTATTGTGTCTTATAAGGGAAATAAGGCTTTTTACATAGATAACGGAATACAGAGTCTTATTAGAAATGAACAGAGTTTAATTAAATTTAGCTTATGTGTGCCTTATATGTTATGTGTTTAGACCTTTAGGGAGTAATTATGCAAATAAGTTTTTAGGTATGATAGTTAAAAACATTAGGGACTATTTGTGCCTATTGTTAAACTTTAATTGCCTAGTACAACTTATTAGTGAAAATATAAAGGGTTATGAGACTTAAGGGACCAAATATGTTTAAATCAATTTTTTGTTAATTACCCCACCCACCCTAACCCGTCCCCAGTTATCACACACACACACACTTAACAATATTTTGTTTCCCTCTTTCAAAATCCAATTCGAATCGCCTCACCTAGTTCTTCAATTCAATCCATTTTCATCTCTAAGGTACAATAAGAAAAGTGTTCTCCTACACCTAAACTACTCAGGTTTTTCATCCAAGATTGATCTCAAAATCCCTAATTCTCAAATTAAGGTTCTTGAAAATCAAAATTGGTTAAAACATCAAATTAGTTGAGGGGTTTTGAAGCTTTAAGTATGCCTAGCACTTGCTTAATACAGTTTTATGTGTCGGTAACATTTGTATGATTTATGGCAAATAGTGTGTTCAAAAAATTGGGTCTTTGAATTAGGATGTATAAAGTGTATGGGTTATGTGCTTTAAAGTGTGTATCCTTATTCTTGAATGTGGTTGAATGATAAAATCATGCTCTTGTTGTGTAGTTTATTAAATATATGAGCTATAAGATCTACAAGTGCTCGTTTTGTATATGATCTTGTTAAATCTGTGGATTCATGATTGTTTGAATGTTCCTAAGTGTTGTTTTAAAGCTGAGAGTGCTAACATAATATGTGAGAATGCAAAAATCATGTCTTGTGAATTTTTGTGTATGTGTGAGAACCGAACTAGTCGTGGAGTTAATGGACCGATCTAGTAGATTTCTTAAAGAACCGATCTAATCGTGGTGTTAATAGGTTGATCTAGTGGATTTCTTAAGGAACCGATCTAGACGTAGTGTTAATAGACCGATCTAGCAAATTCATTTGGGAACCGATCTAGTCTAGAATCCTTTGGAAACCAAACTAGTCAGTTCCCTTGGAACCGATCTAGTCTAATTCCCTTGGAACCGATCTAGTCTAATTCACTTAGAACCGATCTAGTCTAATTCACTTAGAACCGATCTAGTCTAATTCCCTTGGAACCGATCTAGTCTAATTTACTTGGAACCGATCTAGTCTAGTTCACTTGGAACTGATCTAGTCTAATTCACTTGGAACCGATCTAGTCTAATTCATTTGGGAACCGATCTAGTCTACTCCCTTTGGTAACTGAACTAATCACGTTCATTTGAGAACCAATCTAGTCAATTCACTTTGGAAACCAAACTAGTTCATACATTGAGAATCGATCTAGTTATTCTCAAGGACCCGATCTAGATGTT
>BQNB010104980.1:0-23704 GCA_026074375.1 Tanacetum coccineum
CAGGGATGAATCCAGATAAAAGAATCGTTATTCCTAGACCTATATTACCTTCTCCTTCATCACCCAGAACACCAACTCACAACAGATTTGCACCCCTTATACCTACTTATAGTTCAGTAACTAGACCCAGAAACAAATACCACCAACCATTAATCCTTACAACAGATCTCCTACATCAGTTTCTTCACCAAGTAGACCAAAATCTCCTTCCATAAATACAGAAGTTCAATTCCACACAAACCATCATAAACAGACTATTAAGATTTTAGAACCTTTTGAAGAACAGAAGCTGAATCAAGGCTTTCCAGTATTATTAGAATATTTATGGCCCAAAAACACTAATTTTTATACAAATGATTTTCAAACTCGAGAATATTATGAGATGATACTAATCGATACACAATCTATTCAAGTCAAACATAATTTTGATCCAAACGATCCAAAAGTAATAAAGTTTAGTAAAGTTAAAATTAACAAGATTTTATCACCAGAAGATTGGGGAAATAGAGCTTTCACTATTAAAGTTTTATCCAAATTCCCAGAATGGCCAGGTTATACTTATCATGATTATGTTGAAGCATGGAATAAAGCATTCCTGCTAAGGGCTTTTTCCCATACTTGGTTTTTTCATTTTTCAGAAGATTTCTCTTTAGAATACCCAAAATGGTTTATCAAATGGTTTCAATATTTTGGTATTATTCCAGAAACTTTTCCTCCAAAAATATTAGCAGGTTATGAACACTTTAAAGAGTTATTTAAACAAGAAGAAGCTCCTATGTTCGAATATACATTACAGTTTGCAGCAGTATTCAAGTTACCATGGATTATGTCTTTTACTCATAAGAAACAAGAACGGCAAGGAAATTTCCCACCATTACTTATGAGACAATTCAGTGTTAAATGGTGGAAACAAATAGAAGATAAACAAGCTAGTAAAGAAGCAGTTATTAAGTACTATAATGATATTACAACAGGATCCCCTAGTCCATCCTGTTCAAAAGAACCAATGATAGAAGACAATAGTAATGATATTGCTAGAAGAATCAGAGATTGTAAAGAAGAAGATTTAGCAAGAATTATTAGTGAAATCAGAAGATCTCCATCAACCAGTGAAGATTTATTTCAAGACTCTCAAGATCCTTATGATATGTAATATTGTAATAAAAATATGTAATAGAAATAAGATATTTTAGAAGAAGACGTAAGCAGTGACACAGCGACAAATTATTAAAGACAGCTCAAAAGCAAATGAATTATTAAAGAAGACAGCAGACACTCACGATAAGTTAATAATTGCAAGAAGACAAGAAGACAGCTCACTTACCATTATGAAAAGAAGAATAAAGAAGATAGCAATAATGCAGAAGTTAACCTACAAGTGCCGGTTACCAAGATATTTCAAGAGAAGTTCATCTATAAAAGAGAAGACATACCTCAGAGTTAGGCAGACTTCATTTTATGAAGAAAAACCCAAAATTTATATTATCAACCTCCCAATGTTCAAAAAGTCTAGAATTTCAGATTATTCTATCTCCAGAACCTTTAAATCAGATTTGTATTCCAGATTCTGTTTGTAATCAAGATTTCACTATTAAAGATTTCAATAATCAAGGTATAATTTTATAAAGATTTCTATTATTTCAGATTTGATTAAAGTAGATTCAAATATTTTAATATTTACTATGTTGTATTATTCTTAAAACTATTTTTCATTCTTAATTATGATCCTGTCCCTATTTGGTATCAGAGCCATTTCTTTCAAAAAATGATAAGGTTGACATCTTTTTATTATGAGTAGTAATTACTCTCTCTGTATTAAACAAGAAAGAATATATATTTATATACTATATTCATATATAATATATTATTATACTAGTATTTATATTCTATTAAAAATTTTATATTATATATATTATATCCAAGATATAGAGAAAATTTAAGTATAAAATTTGAACTAAAATTATTTGATATTCTTCATACTTTAAAAAAATTGGTGATTTAAGTTTAATTCTTCAAAATATAACACGTAATATTCTGTCTGGTTAGGAAGCTTAAGGGTGAGAAAAAGCCACATAACTAAATCTTATTGAGATCTTAAGATTTCCAACTAAATCCTTTGTTTAGCATCTAACTCATAATTAACTCTATCATCTTTCGTTCTTCGCTAATTAAAAGTTCTTTAATAAAAAGTATCGCGAATGATTAGTCTAAAAGTACAAGGAACCAAGTAGAGCTCAACAAGCTCGATCGATCAATATTTATTCTTATTTTACCCAGCGGAAAGTCAAAAATTGTGATCAAAACACTTATTTTGTTTGAAAATTTTCTTTTTTTGTATCTTTGGTTGTTAAAAACATGATTACGCGAAAACAACGGCTGCAGGCACAATAAAATCGATAGATCCCCCATACTAGAACTGAACATTGTCCTCAATGTTTTAAAGGGTACCTACGTGAATCTAAATCCATTTATTAATTGCTTCAAAGATAAAACGTTTGGTCGATAAGATTAGGATATGGAATTCCCAAAATGCAGCTGAGGATGTGACATCAATTGAGGTGAAGGACAAAACCACGAGCACGAGAGTCATCACAATCCAGGAAATCCTGGACAATAAACCACAAAACACAAAACACGAGATAGAAAGAGGCGAGCCTATCACATAACATACTTATTCATTACTACTATATAATTATATTAGGATAAGTATGGGTTGCCACCACGAAGCGCTTATTTTTGTTACAGAGTTCTTGAGCCTGACTCGATCACCCATACTTGAGCATGTGTCAAGAGTTAGAATAGAGAAACCGGGATATCCCAAGATAGGAATGTCCTTGTGCGCCATAGAGCAACATCGGGATTTTGATGAAAAAGATTGGTAGCTTTTAAAAGCCCCGATGTGATGAGAAGAGGAGATTTCTCCTTTTTAAGCAAGAACCCGTGATTGAAAGCTTTGTCTTCATTTTCAGATGAAAATGGAAGTAAATGTATCAATCACGAGGGAATGAGTAGCAAGAAATCTCGTGGATTCGACTTCAATGCATATCCCCGGATCGTAAATCTTGTTTCTATCTCCGGAAGGAGAAGAAAACATAAGATCGATCCGAGGATCATTATGGTTAAGGCGATGAAGTTCATCAAAGTTTAATATTTTTCGTGAATTAATTTTGTTAAAAACTTTAAAAAATCATAAAAAATAGAAAAATAATCAAAAAAAATAATTCTTTTTTATAAAATTTTCTTTTATCATATTTTAGGCTTAGGATTTAAAATTACTTTCGTAGGGTTAATATTTTGAAAGTTTTTCTTTTTAAAGAACGGGATTTCGTTCCCGTTCTCGTTTTCTTCATTTTTAAGCTTTAAACACCCCCGTTTTAGAATTTCCTTAGCATTTTCTTTTTAAATAGTAATTTAGGATTAGAAGAAGTAGAAAAATAATTTTAGGATTTATTTTTGATTAATTAGGGTTTTAATTGTCGCGTTCCTTTGAATTCTCGTTGTTGCTTAATTGTTTAATTGCTTAATTGTTTTCCCTTAAATGTTTTTAATTGCTTTTAATTGTAGAATTAGATAATCAATCAAAAATCTTTGAAATCCCATTAAAATCATTGTCTAAGTTAAAACGGAGTCTCAATTTCATAAATCTTTGGGAAAACGACCTGATAATCACTTACCGGTAAATATACGTATATATATTTTCGTGTGATTTTTCTTACTACCTTTGTCCTCAAAGGAAGTTTAGGAATTTCATATCTTCTATATTATTATACGTATTAAAACTATACACATCAATAACCTCCTCATGATTTGATTTGTCATCACTAGAGGTAGAATCGTCGAAAAGAGGATTGGAAAACGTCAAAAAATTTGTCGTTTGAGAATCATCACAATCGGGCACATCACACTCGCATTCATCCTTGGACTCACTTGTGTTTTGGACAAGGTTCTCAACACTAGACTTTATGAATTCGTCCGATTCCGTTTCTAGAATTGTGTCAAGATGCTTGTCCACCATGATGAGAGAGTCCGTTTTTGGTGAATCGGGTATGATTGCGGTAGAACATGTCATGAGATATTCTTGTGTTGCAAAAGAATACTCATCGTCGTCATCATCATAAGATGAGGTAGGCAAATTCCAACTTGGAGTATTAATATATTATGCCAACTCCTCGTTTATACTTTGCAAATCTTGAACAAGTTTGCTAAGCAATTCTTGTACCTCCTCGGATTGAGCATGCTTAACTTCAAAAAATTTGTCCCAAGCTTGCGTTAAAACCTTCGGTGTTTCCCTAAAAGAAATACGATCAAACTTTTTTAAAAAGTTTTGTATTGATTCCATTAGGTCTTCACGGGCATGCAACATTTCCGCACTTGTTTCTTGACGAGGTTGATGAATGACGGGAAACTGCGGGGGTTGGGATTGGTCAAAACCGAAAGAATTAGAGTTGTAAAAATTTTGATTCATCGGTTGACATTCAAAAGTCGCATGAGGACCCCCACAGTTTTCACAACAAAGATATTGTTGTGGAAAAGTTGGTGAAGTTTGTGGAAAAGTATCAAAGTTTTGATTGAAACACGGGTCCGGATTGTAGACAAACGGGACCTGAGGTGGACAATCGTAACCATAGTGAGCATCGTTCCCACATAACTTACAAAAATACGTATCGTACTGGGGCTGTGGAGTGTAGTCGGAAAAGTTTGTAGAATCATTGTACGAATTTGGATTTGGATCATAAGCGAATGAATTTCCAGCTCTCGAATTGCAAAACAAACAAAATCCACCATTTAACTGGCTTTCACACTCGCAATAAGTGACTGGTTTTCCGTCTCCAAAAGTTCAGTTTATATAAGTTCCATTACTAAGACTGAAACCACACTGCTGGCACGTACAAAGATAACAATAGAAGCCAATACATGGTTGTCCACTGGTATGTGCTTAATTACACATACCATTTTCCATTAAAAACGGACTTAGATGTCTAAAAACGTACAAAAAATACATTGTATTTGTATGTTTTGCATTTGAATTGTGCAGGAACGGATATTCAAAAAGAAAGCCAAAAACAAACCAAACCAAGCACGGGATGGAAAAGTCCAAGTCAAGCCAAAGCCAAAATCAGCCACATGAAGAAAATACAACTTAAGGGACTAAAATTGCCAAATCCTAAGTTGTATTACAAGAATTAAAAGAAAGGGTCAAATTCGCAAACTGGGCGAAGTTCTGCAATGGAGTTATAAGAAGTGAGGGACCAAAACTGCCAGCCTTCCCAAACTCCATTCTTCCCGCCCAAAACAAAACCCAGGTGCAACTTGGACATGTCGTCCCATACCTCTACCCTGCAAAACCACTCAACACCCTAGATAAATCATTTCAACCACTCCTCTAAACCCCCCCAGCTGTATAAGTGCCATGTTGGCAATCCCTCACCATTCCCAAGTATTTTCGATGGCTATGATTGACTCAAAGAAGCACAAAAGAATTTAAAGGCAGATTTGTTTGAGAACTACCTCACACAACAAGCACACTTGGTTTTTGTCTCTACAAAGAAACACAGAAGAAAGAAGTCGAAGAGAAGAAGACTTCGGCTATAAATAGAGCCTTTTGTAAGCCTTTGAAGAAATGAGTTAGTTTTTTTAGTTTTTAATATCTTAGAATATCTTAACTTAATTTTAGTTTTCAAGTCATTTACAGCTTCTACTTTCAGCTTTGTAACACTTTCAAGTTTTAATATAAATTTGAGGTTTTAAGTCAATTTACAATTTCTAAGTGTTATGTTTCTTGAATGTGTTGATTTGTGTTTAAAAAGCTCTCAACACAGCTTGTTTATAAGCTGCTTTAATTAAGTAAGTTTAAAAAGTTAAGTAGTTAAGAGAAATCAAAAATCACTCTCAAATATACCACAGCTATATTTTAAGATGATAACCAGTTCTGGATGGGCTAGGACTCCTCCACTAGCATTGTTTATACAAGCTAGATCTTGTAATTCTTGTTTTTAGTCCCTGTTTGAGCAAGGTGTATTGTAATTTTAACCTTTTCCTTGTTTTTTCTTATTGACTGTGAGAACTGCTTATTAGTGCATATTTTGTTACTTATGTTTACTTTATTTATGCTTTATTCATAATGTTTAGTGCTTAACTTGCTGAGTTGGTTAGTTTAAAAAAGTGTTTGTGCAACTTTCTTATTAATACTGTTAGTTCATTGTAAAACTGTTTAGTTGTGATTCCAAATGTAGATTTATTCAACTTAATAAGTGCTTCTTTGTGACAAAAGTCTGTTTAAAAAGTGGTCTCATTTTGTTGTTGATAATCTGTTTTTTTTAATAAATTAGGGATCAAATCAGCTAAAAATAAAAGAAAAAATGATTTTTTGGAAAACCTTAAAGGGGTATTTTCATCTAGCAGTACTTAGTACCGCTAGTTTCACTTTTGGAAACATTTTAAAGTTAGCATTACTACTTAAAGCTAGCATACTAATCCAAGTTAGTAATGATAGTTAAAACCTGTTAGTACTGTGTGTGATCATTTTAGCTTATCACTTAGTTATTTCTTGCTTATTTAAGATTTCCTTAGCTTTTTAGAGTAGATTAAACCATTTTCCTTTACTTTTTTTAGGAGTAATCTTATTTAAGCTTATTTTCCTTTTCAAAGTATTTTCAATAGTGTATCAGGTTGTAGCTTTTTAGCTTATTTGCCATTCTAGTTTATTCTAGTTGCTTATTCTTTTGCCTAAGTGCTTATTAGGGTTAGGTGAATATCTGTTTTAGCTAGGGGTGAGCATGGTTCGGTTTGGTTCGGTTTTTGTATAAAACCGAAACCGAACCGAAAAATTTCGGTTTTTGATTTTTCGAAACCATTCGGTTTCGGTTTTGTGTCGGTTTGGTTTTTTGGTTGTCTGTTTTATTTCGGTTTTTTCGGTTTTCTATACAACTATTCGACTTTTGGCTTTTGCAAGAGTCGCTTTGAATATACCATAAACCATCACCTCACACTTTAAAGAAACAATCAAAATAAGAAAAACCAAAGACACAACAATGATAATAAGAAACAAACGACCATATAAAACCCTTAAAAAATTATTTATGTGTTATAAAGCAACACAATAACAACGATAAAAACCTAATAAACATAAAGAACTCATAGAAGAAAACTTATTTATTATGTGTCATAAATGGCATGGACAAGAAGATATGAAACTAAGAGTAGTTACTCGACATGATATAGTTAATCTAGCGGAGCATATTCATCGTCCCTTAGCTTCGATCGCAACTTATTTGTGTTCCCATGTTTATAAAGATCGGGTTCGGTTTTATACGGTTTTATTTAATACTAAAAACCAAACAACAAACCTTCGGTTTTTTTCAAAAATCTGAAAACCGAACTAATTGGTTTTTCATCTGTTTTCGTTTTTTAGGTTTCGGTTCTTCGGTTTTTTTCGGTTTAGGTTCGGTTTTTCGGTTTCATGCACACCCCTAGTTTTAGCTTATTTGCTTATTTCTTGCTTCATTGTGTTTTGTTTAAGCTAGCAGTACTAACCTTAAGCTAGCAGTACTAACTCCAAGTTAGTACTGATAGTTAATACTGTTAGTACTGTTGTTAGTACTGTTGAGTTTTTCTTGCTTAATTTAGCTTATTTGCTTTTTGAATTTGCTGATTTAGAGTTAGTTTAGCTTATTTGGTCTGTCTTAAGCTTATTTGAGCTTATTTGTGTCTTAGTGTAAAAGTTTTAAGTGTTTTTACCATTCCTAGCTTTTATTCTTGTTCCAGCTTATTTTCTTTGCTTATTTTTATGTGCATTTACTCATTAAGTTTAGTTCCCAATCATTCCTTGTCATATTCAAGCAACCAATTACCAATTCGTCTTTCGATTTTCCATTCTAGCCTCGTTGGGACATAACGGACCCTCGGGAACACTTCGTATATGCCTTCCGGTTCATTTGTCTCGCGGATTCTGATACCTTGGTAGTGTATTTATATTTAATGGTACATAATACGGGGTGAAGAACGAGCGATCATTGAAGTAGGCCTATCTCTCAGTCTCTTCAAATCCTTAAAGCTTTCAACTCCTTTATCCTTTTTCTTTTAAAACGCTTTGGCTTGGCTCATGTTAGAGAAGAACCTGAGTCAATAGTTTCAGTCATCACCAAATATTGTAGGAGTGGGGTAGTTGAAGTGATTTGGAGTAGTACATCTGCTTTAAGTTTGATCATCATTACCCATTTCATCTAGCAAACAGTACTATCTTTGTCCTTGTCGGTACCTTCTTCCTCCTTGTCGGTACTATCTTTTGATCTGTCGGTACTAACTTTTTCTTTGTCAGTACGAACTACATCTTCAGTACTAACTGCATCTTTAGTACCCTCTTTCTCTTCATCCACTACCTCTCTTGTCCTCCCCACATCTTGAGCATCCTCAGTGTCCATATTATCAATTTCATCATCATCAAGCTCATCAAACAATGGACTTTATGGCTAAAGGTTCACTTTGGGCAGATTTTTATTTTTTTTTATTTTTATCCCCCCCCTCCCCTTGTTTGGATACAGACTCCTTGTGCATCCAGTTTGCCTTCAAGGTTTTCTTTCCTGCCAACCTTTGCTTCAAAGATATACTCTTTATCGAAGCTCTGTGGTGTGTAATAACAAGTTTAGCTTGCTTCTTGAGCTTCTTGATCTGTGCCTTCAGATGTTTAATTTCCTTGGCCTTGAATTCTGGGAACCTTGTACACAAAGAGATACAAAGATCATAGACACTTTGGAGTGTCATGCCACCCTCATTCCCTGAAAGGGATTTATCACTGGATGACTGACCCCCATGATTCCCACCAGAGTTCTCTGGAATAGAATCAGGAATATGAGTAGAAAGTGAAGGTCTAGGTGATGGTCAGACTGAGTTCAACATTTACTTCACTGGTTGTGAGGAGGATAGGGTGTAGTTTTTGTGATCAGATGGTCTTTCTGAAGTAGCACCCTCATCCTCAGTTGATTGTACCAACATAGTGGCAAATAAAGGTGTGATTTTCCCTGAAAAATGTTTACACCTTTTACCATAAAGAGAAAACTTTACTTGTCAAAGCATTAACAGGAAAAATGATCTAAATGAACTTGGTACCTTCACAAGCTGTTATCCAAAAAGGATTGAAATAAAACGTGATACATACAACTTCTTCTTTTGAATCTAAATGTCTAAGCATACCAATCAAAAATTAATTTAGAAAAATTATATTTCAGATTCATGTTAAGCAAATGACAGCAGTGGCAAATGCTTTAGTGGAATTTGATCCCAAGTAGGATGCTTTTTGATCTAATCAACAATTGATCATTATATGAAATAGAAACCTCTAATAGGTGAAAAACAAATCGTTATAAATGTTAACACAGTTAAGATCCCCCTCATAACCGATGACCTGTATAGCATCAAATATAGCCTATTAGGTAAGAGAATCTATCCCATCAACATCATCAAAAAGAAAGTCACTTCTTATGGATGCTTCAAGATGAGACACAGACTGCCATCTATTTTTTCTTGGCAGATAAATTACCAACAATGTTATTATATTTTGATTAAAGCAGACACCAAAACTGTTCAACAAATGTAGTAGGAGACAACTGGACTTACAATTAGAGCAGAAGACATGGAGCTTCGTGCAATAAAATCAATAACTTCATGAACTCTGCATGTCCCTACATACTACTCTAAATAATCAACCATATAGTTCTTAGGCACTAATCAAGAATAGCCATTGTGGTTGAATTAGTGATCATCAGTGAGAGAAAGATTATGGCTTGTATTAAAGAAAGTATTTGAGAGTGAGTACGTAAGTGAACTATGCAATTTAGATGGGTTTATATAGGTTTAGGAAACCTAAAATCAAAGAAACCGTTTCAATTTACACTTTGTACCCTTGGCGGTATTTTATTCAACGTCTCTATAGCGGTACTATCTTTGGCCAACGGTACTAACTTTGCACTGTCAAACTAACTTGTGTCATCCAAAAAATGAACAAGTTTGGCAACAACAATACTTTAATACCGTCTGAATCTCTTCCCAATGACTCTTGAAAACTCAATTAACTTCTTGAAACTCATCACTGATGTTTAAAAATGCTTTTGCACACTGAACACTTCATACAAACTATACAACAAATCATATTGCCTCCCTTAACTAATGCAGCTTATGGAATTGACATCCCAATATTAAACAACCAATAACTAGATCTACTTAACATCAAATGCTTGGTTAGAAGATCAGCTACATTGTCATCAGTATTGATTTTAGCACCTGATAATTTCTTCTCATAAGCATCCCTTATAAGAGGTGCCGAATTGCAATATGCATTGTTTTGGAGTGATATACTATCCCTTACAATTCATAAGAGTACATTCATTATCAATGTAGACTTTTGTATTCATGAAAATTGAACCCATAATCTAACAAGTTGATTTTGAATCCACAAAACTTTGTCCACAACATAAATTACAGCAGCAACATATTCTGCGGCTCTGTTGTAGAAGTAGCACACAATGGGTATGCTTTTTGCATTGCCCAAGAAAAATAAGTCTCCTGGCTAAGAAATTGACACCTCCTGTTGTGGAATTTCCTTCAAGATTTTGCTCCAGCATATCACTATCAGAGTAGGCCTTCCATATCAAATGAGTGACATTCTAGGATACCAAAGGTCCAGTTTATTGGTTTTACCCTTTAGATTACCTAAATTCTCTTAACATCACTTAATATGGGAGGTTTTTTGAGTGACCTGAAACCTAGAGCAATAATCAGACTGCAAACATAGATATCAGGCCTAGAAGCAGTCAGTACAGTTACAGAACCAATCATGGATCTTATAAAATGTTACACGTCCCACATCACTGGCTTCCTCCATCCTTGACGAAAGGCTATTGGTTCTCAATTGTGTACTGAGCAGGCTTAACATTGACAAAGTCAAACTTTTTCAGGGATTTTACTGCAACTACTTATCCTGACTTATAAAGATACCATCTTCTTTCTGTTTGACTTGTAATCCAAGAAAGAAAGTGAGCTCTCCCATAGAGCTCATCTGAAATCTACTCTTCATTAAGGCCTCAAATTCATCACACCAAGATTTCTTTGTAGAGCCAAATATGATATCATCCACATAAACATGTAACTAATATTATATCACGTATTGTCCTTCTAAATGAAAAAGAGTCTTTGTCATATTCCTCTTCTGTATCCATGCTTCAACAATAAAAGTTAGATAGAAGTAGCATACCAGGGTCTTTGGTGAGCTTGGTGTAACCCATATAGAGCTTTTCATGACTTGTAGACCTCTTAGGAATTTAGGATCTAATAAAACCTGGTGGTTGAGACACATAGAACCACTCAATACAATTTTGCCATAAAGAAAGGCACTTCTCACATCCATTTGATAGATAACGGTGAGAGATACATGAAGCCCATGTAAGAGGTACAAAGCTAAAAAGGATCCTTATGGCTTCAATCCCTGGCCACAGGAGCAAAAACCTCATCATAATCTATCCCTCCCTCATTGCTATGTCTCAGAGCAACTAAACTTGCTTTATTTCTGACCACAACTCCTCTCTTATTTTCTTATTTCTATAAACCTATTTTGTTCCAATTGCCTTCTTCCCATAAGGCAAATCTACAAGAATCTAAACTTTCTGAATCTTGAACTGCAACAATTCTTCCTGCATAACATCAACCCAACTTTCATATTCAAGTGCTTCAGAGATCTTCTTGGTCATTTTAGACAAGAAACAAGCAAATAAAACAATTTGGACAGTCCATATGATTAATTCCCTTTGGCTTTGAATATAACTGACAAAACATGGGCTCCAAAACTTTTAGTCCACATTACTCTTGTTTGAACTGCTGATTCGTGGATCTCCAAGAATTAAAGTTGAAGGATGAATAGAGTTAATCCTTGAAGTGGGAATAGGACTGACATTCATAACAGGTTCTAAGTTTGTGAATTCAGCCACTACACCCTCATCATCATAAGTTGAATTTGTAAAAATACCATCAGTAGGATTTTGATAAATGTCCTTAAGTGCAGGTATTTCTGAGTCATCTTGGTCAGGATTGTAGGATTCAGAGAAGGATGGTCCCCTCATAAGACTAGCATACTAACTGGTGTGCTAACAAGATTAAATGTGGTTAGTACTGCTAACAGTATTAACTATGTTAGTACTGCTAGCTTTATCAGCTCCTGCTTGTAGAAGCAAATTCTCAGTTTCTTGAGCAAACTCCTTCCTGAGAGCTTCAGCTGCATCATTAGCATCCTTTTATTGCCTCTTAAGTCTTTCAAGTTCATCTAAAAAGACTTGATCCTCCTTATCTACTAGCTTCTCATCTGTTTTTAAATCAAGATGTTTGTTAGGTGCTTCACCTGCATCCTTTGCTGTTGATCTCTTGACTGTTGAATAATAAGAAGACCATATAGGCTTACAAAGTATCATAGCATAATACATCCACTTTTCAAGTCCCCTGCATCAATATTATCATTGTGTAACCTGCATTATGATTAGCTTCTTGTGGACCTGCATGTTTGTTAGCTTGATTCTCTGATCTCTACACATTGATAATATCATTGAATCAGCTTAATAATCAAGATCAAACAGCCAAGTTGGTCCTTTTCCTGCAACATTTGGTTTATTTTTCTAAAAAGTTATGTGCAGGTTTTCCTCAACTCACTTGGTGTCTAAAATTGTATACCACTAAAAAGCCTCTTTTGTAAGAAATTAACCCAAAACTAGAAACCCCTTCATCTGATTTCCAATCTAACTTTGCCCAGATGGACAATGTATTCAAGATGTCACATGACACCAATAAGGGGTCTTATGTAGCCTTATGATTGGTATTTTCCATTACAAGTTCATAAGGTGTCTTAATTTTGAGTGCTTGGTCACTAATACCCTAATAAGAACATAACCAGCATTACTTAACTGCTTCAGCCCAAAAGCGTTAGGTAAAATGAATCTGCTAGCATAAGTCCTAGCAACCTCAATAAGGGTCTTGTTCTTTCTTTCATCAACTCTTAATTGTTATGAGTTCTGGCATCATTGTATTCCCACCTTGATCCCTTTGATGACCCATAGAATTCAATAAAATCCATGTCTTAAATTCTTACCATTATCACATCTAATAGTTTTAACCTTTTGATTTAATTGGTTCTTTATTTGTCCTTATAAAAGTCCTTAAGGATTCCATCCACTAGTTTTCATCCATAGTTCTAAGAATAACACCTAACTAACTAACTGCTATAATCATCAGTGATTAACCAGGCAATACGTCTTATGGTTTAAGCTCCATAACAGATGTAGGTTCCAAACAAATCCATAATAAGAAGCTGTAAGGAATGACTATTAAGCTCACTGATTTGGCCTAACATGAAGCTTTGTTGCTTCCCTTTTTTGACAAGCTAACACAAGTGTGTCATTTTGAAAAATTCTTTGAAGGTAAAAAACCTCTTACAAAGTTTCCCATCACAATTTGTTTTTTTTATTTTTTTTTATTTTTTTTTTTTTTTTTTTTTTTTTTTTTTTTTTTTTTTTCTTTTTTTGTTTTTTTTTTTTTTTTTTTTTTTTTTTTGTTTTTTTTTTTTTTTTTAAAAGTTTTTTAAGTTAACAATTACCTACCTCCTATGCCATTTTAGATTCATCAAATTGTGGCCTTTGCAATTAAACAAGCTAAACCTCCTGAAGGAACAATGTTCTCTAAATTGAAACTGTACATATTGTTTTGTCTAGGGATTCTAAGTAATACTTGATTTTCATCAGGTAACTTAAATTCAGGAGACAAAACAAGACATTCAGAGTCAGTGAAAAGAACTTTGTTCTTCTTGTCACATATCTGTGACACAGAAAAGAGATTAAATTGCTGAAGTTCTTTCACAAAGCACACATCCTCAAAATCTAACTTTCCTATTTTTATTTTACCTTTACCAGTTATGTACCCTTTACTTCCTCCAAAAGCAACAGGGCCACCATTAAAGTCTTGATATTCAGCAAGGTAGGCCTTGTTTCCAGTCATGTGCCTGGAACATCCACTATCAACAATCCCTTTGTGCTTTAAAGCTCTGTGTGGATAATCCTGCACATCAAATAAAAGAGATTAGATTCTCTTAGGGACCCAAGCCTGTTTAGGCTTGAGTCTGCCTAGTGGATCTTTGAAAGTTAAACTATTTCTAAGACTTGACCCACTATTGTATTTGGAGATATTTTGCCAGTAATGTCCTTTTTGTCTCCATTGAACAACCTGCTGCGGGCTTAAATAGCAGTTCCCTTTCCCCCCCCCCCCCCCCAACAGCACTAACTGCTTTTACCTCAGCAGTATTAACCTTTGAATGAAAATTTTGTTCTAAGTTCTGTTGTTGTTAGTAAAAGGCCTGATAATGTGATATGAGTTTTATAAAAAAACACATTTGATGTCTAACTCTATTTCACAATTACTAACAGGTATTAACTTTCAAAGCAGCATTAAGTTGGTACTTCTCCTGCCTATGCCTGTCTGTTAAAATCAGCCTAGCAGTGATTAACTAGAATTTTGCCATTCTAGTTAGGTATTGCTGTGAACAAATTGTTTTTATGAGTCACTATCTTTGGCACATTTTTCCAAAATTGGTCTAATCTCCCTTTTGACTAGAACTTCATTCTCATGGTTATTGTTTACTAAGCTGTTAGCCATCCTCTTTCCATGAAAATCACAATCTCTAATTAGATGAACTAAAACTTCCACATACAAAACTGCTCTAATTGGCAGTAAAACCCAATCCAACCCTTCTTTAACTGTAGAATTTTTACTATGTGTGAATTGTTTCTTTACAGTTTCCCTAGGAGTTTTTACTTGCTTATTAGTACTAGCAAAACTAGGTTGCTCCTGTTCTTTTTTAGGTTGAAACACATGTTCATCTTCACTATTCTGATCATACCTCACAATTAATAGAGCATCAGACCAAACCTTAGGTTAACTTACTACTTTGGGTTCATTGACAGTTGGTTCAGGAAAAGATTCATGTGTTTCAACACTACAATCTGATTCACAGGTATCAAAGTCAATGGTTTGGGTTTTAGATTCACTAGTTTGAGATTGTTTTGGACCATATGTAAATTAAGAGTAATCTATTTCTACATCAGGTCCAGATGGCATGTAATTCCCTATCATGGGTGGGGGTACAACATGTATTCCTCCTGCTGTAACAAACCTATCATACAAAGATTGTTTTTCTAACTCACTTTCCTTATTCATAAAAACACTTTGTAAAACTTCATTTTCATAGCTCAAAATACCATCATATATGTGATCCCCATACCCAAGCCCAAATTTATCATAGCACTCCATATGGGTATTACGCAGTTACCAAGATTTTTAGAAGAGTTGTGCCAATTTTTTCTACTTATCTCTTGAAAATCCTCTTTCTTTTGAGCTTCTGCTAACAGATTTCTTAATGGTAATTTAGTACATCATTTTATCCTCTAATTCTATTTCATAAACCTTATCCTTTTCTTCATACAAAGTTGACCTATTGATGAAGCAACTAATGTTGCTTCAACTTACTTTAGACCTTAGTATTTGCCTTTATATTATTTATATATTGCATCACTTAGTTGTTCTCTTTGTGCATCATACAGTTTTTTAAGTTTAGCATAAGACTCTTTACACTCATTTGAACAGGAAGTTACCTCTGTGTCTGAGCCTGAGCTGTTGCAAGCCATCAACGCATAATCTTCTTCTTCTTCTGAGTGACTGGTCCAATCTACACCTTCTCCATCAATAGTCACTAATGCTTTAAGTCCTCCTGCTTACACAGATCTTCCTCCACCCTACCTTAATTGCCAGAGTCCAAGCATCTCTCCCTCCTACTATCTTTATTTTCCCTGGTTCTACACTCTCTAGCAAAATTGGCCTGATCTGTGGAAATTATAGCACTCGACTTTGGTTTTATCAAAACCAACTGGTTCCTTTGCATCAAATTGTAGCTTTCTACCAGTCTTTTTGTAGAACTTTTTCATTCTCATTGAAATCATGGCCACTCTGCCTATCAAATCCATTCTTCTAATCAAATTCATCAGCTATTACAAGACCCCTCATGATCCAGTTGAGGGCAACTGGATTGATTTGCAAGTAAGGAGTATGATGAAGTTTGATCATACTGTGAGTTTTGACCAGAAGGATTAGAAACACTATAAGCGGTACTAACATCATTAAGTACTACTATATTCTCCAGAGACAAATGTCACATTTTTGCGTGAAAATCGGATGATGCAGTAGAGCTTTAACATCTTCTCAAAGACTACTTTAGATATTATACAGATCATCAAAGCTGATACTGTCACTTTTCCTGGTTTGGTCCTCATGTTAAGGAAACTTGAGACCAGGCAGATAATGGGGTAGAGATCCAAGAATCTCTGATTTTGCATCCTCATGGATACACTGCTCCATGAATCCTCTATTGACGTCAGAAGACTTTGGAACCTGTCATAGCCTTTATGTAGCCCTTCTGAGTTTGATATAGAGAATCCTTCAAACTGTTGCTTTAAGATATACTTATGCATCTTCTTTGATTCGTCATTTCCACCAAATCTAGATTTGATGGCACCCAACTCCTTTGCATCAGTCATCTATGAAATTAGCAAGAGTGATCGATTCTGGTAAAGCCAAAGCAAAAGTGGTCCTAGCTTTTCTTTCTCTTTCTCCTGGCAGGATCTCTTCTGCAGTCCTGGAGGCAAGAACCTTGATTTGACTGTGTATCTGTACGTGATTGATAATGACCCAATTCCTATTTTGTATAACTTCCCGAGATGGAAGTCCTGTGTGGAGCCAAATAATGTTCCATTTTCATGGCCCATATATCGTATTCTCCCTTTTTGAGAATAGGAAGTTTGATGGTTGATACAATATAGGAGTTTGTTGTGTTGGTGTTTGTGATATGATAGGTGGTGGTGTGGATGGAATTTTCATCTGTAAACATCATGATTAGTTTGTAAGATAGAGATTTATTAACTGGTTTTTATTCTTTCTACTCAGAAGTTTCTCACAAGGCTCTATAACCACATTGTGAGTCCCACAAGCTTGAATAGATCTTCGTAAGCCTGCTAAGGGTGATAGCCAACTTGTATAAATACAGATGACTATATAGAAACAATGACTAAGAATACCAAATGTATATTGCGGAATCTACCACGATAGTATTAGAGGAACAATGAATAAACTAACTTTGATTACTATTAATTTGTTAAAGTAATTACATATTACTAACTATGAGATATTAATTATATGAGATTATATTGAACTGATATCATCTAAACTAAGCCAATGATGTTCCCTTTATAGACCAAGGATAAAACCCTAACAGACTTACAAAAATGCATAAAAGATACTACATATCTTTCCTATGAATATCTCATACATATCTTTAAACTTACTATACTATTTTCTTCTAACGCTTACAACAGACTAAGCAGTACTTAACACTTTGTACTGTCAGTACTAACTATAACTATCGGTACTAAATATTATCACTAACGGTACTAAGTCAGAAATGAATAATTCCTAACATCTTATAATCATCGAGTAACTTGTTGTACACCAAGTTATTAGCTACTAATACAATGAGCTCGTGACAAAACCACAGACACATTTTAGAACCGCACAAAGAGCATAAGAAAATAATAATATATCCACATTTTTCCCACCGTTAGTATCGATACAATTGCACGTACTTACTCAAATCTCAATACAAATATGTCCGTACATTGGGTGTTCCACAATGGATGCATCCCCAAACACCGAACCAGGTTGTCAAGCCCATAGATCTATTAATTGTATCAGCGTCTGCCCATCATAAGCAATTAACGGTTCACGATTGGGGTCTTTTGGCAATAAGTACTCATGCATTTAATCAATTTATCGGGTCCAGCATACCAAAAAACTACTTGTGTTCGTTTTATAAAACTAGCATGTATCTCCCTCGCGGGGTTTAACAAAATATTTAAATTTGTAAATGCAAGGCTATGAACTCACCATAAATAGAAGCAACGCCAATCGAGAATCACAAAAAGGTAAAACGCCAGAAATCAACCACGACCTATTAATATTAATAATATATTATTAATATTCGAATTACATAAATTATGCAACTTATTATATTATATGCATGATAGTTTGTTCATTAGGAATCCATGTAATCCATACTTCACTTATTATTTCCATTGGTTACTTATTTTCTGAAAAATTCGTCGATTCACGATCGAACTAATTACCCGGCTTAAACGACTTACCATATGCCCCACAAACACATTCTTATACTCATTCTACAGGTCAAATACATAATCCTAACTTACTACCACACTTTCCAACAGGTTCTAAGTAACATTTTTATAAACCTTTTTTCGTTAACTCTAAGCTTATCGTAACTACTCGAAACAGGGCCTGTTTGAAAGTATCAAAATTTGGCAACAGCCATGTTCCCTTAAAAATTTTTATACAAATCTGAAACAAATACAGTGCACCCACATATTATGAACCAATCTTAGTTTAAATTTCATCCAAAAATATTAAGTTTTGACCCGCCTGCTCACAACATCTTTACCATTGAATTTCTGGACAGCCTATACAGTTTTAACACTTAATCTTGTACAAAGGGTTTGACTAACTTTTACATCTTAAAAATTGATGAGGCCTAGTTTGTTTTGGAATAGACTCGAAGTGATAACTTTAGGGTCCTGAAATTTGTCAAACAATTCCTTAATTGTCAAAACCAAATTCGATATGAAACTGCCATTTTCTAAAATTTGTCAAAACCAATTCCTAACTAAAATCGGCCATAACTTTTTTTTAGGAGTTAGAAGCTCTAATTTATACCAAAACGATAGCTATTGTCTTACAAAAGGCTAAACAGATCCAAGACTTTGGACCTACAGCTTACTCTACAAATATTGATAACTTGAGTGATGCTGTTATTTTTGCATTCTTTGCTAGTCAACCAAATAGTCCTCAACTTATACATGAGGACTTGCAACAAATCCATCTAAATGACATGGAAGAGATGGATTTGAGATGGCAAACGGCCATGTTGACTATGAGGGCAAGAATGTTTTTGAAGAATACAGGAAGGAAGCTTACTATTAATGGAAATAAGACTATTGGTTTTGATAAGTATAAAGTTGAGTGCTATAACTGCCACAAGAGGAGACATTTTGCTAGGGAGTGCAGAGCTCCAAGAATTCAAGACAACAAGAACAAGGAAAGCTCATGAAGGAGTGTGCCTGTAGAAACATCTACTTCCACAGCTTTGGTGTCATGTGATGGTCTTGGTGGATATGACTGGAGTGATCAGGAAGAGGAAGGGCCTAATTATGCACTCATGTCTTTCTCATCTTCAAGTCCTGACTCACAAGTATCTAATGATTTTATTTGTTTAAAATCTTGTTTGGAAACTGTTGAACTTCTTAAATATTAAAATGATCAACTATTAAAATATTTAAAGAAATCTAAGTTAATGGTTCTAGGTTATAAGACAGGTTTAGAGTGTGTGGAAGAAAAACTTGAAGTTTATATAGAAAACAAGTCTATTTATTTACAAGATATTAAGGGCTTAAAATTTGAAATTCATATAGGAGAAATAACTATTAGAGAGCTTAGGAAGAAGCTTGAAATAGTTTAAAAAGAAAAAGATGGCATTCAACTTAATGTAGATAAATTTGAACATGCATCTAAAAGTTTAAACAAGCTCATAGAGTGTCAGATAGTTGACAATTGCAAGAAAGGTTTAGGCTATAAAAATTATAATGCAGTTCTACCTCCTTACACAGGAAATTTCATGCCTCTAACACATGACTTGTCTTTTACTGGTTTAGATGAGTTTGTTAATGAACCTGTAGTTGAGAACTGTAAAACTATGTCTAGTGAAGAAGAGCCTAAGGTAGTTAGGAAGTATGGTGATGCCCCAAGTATTGAAGAATGGGTGTCAGATGATGAGGAAGAAGACGTGTCTCAACCTAAAACTAAAAAGAAAACAGTTAGGCCTAGTATTGTTAAGAAATAGTTTCTCAAATCTAAACAACAAGAAAAACTACTAGGAAAACTGTTAAACAAGTTGAGCAACATAGGCAAAACATTCACAATCCAAGAGGCAATCAAAGAAATTAGAAAAATATGATGTCTCAAAAACTAGGAAGAAATTTTTAGATGTTTAATAAGGCCTGTTATATGTGTGGAAGCTTTGATCATTTGCAGGTTGATTGCAATTACCATCAAAAACAGTTTCAAAATCAAAGGATGGTAAAACCTGTTTGGAACAATGCTCAAAGGGTGAATCAAAACTTTGCTAAAAAGACTCACCCCTGTGCTAAAAAGAACTTGGTTCCAAGAGCAGTACTAATGAAGTCTGGTTTAGTATCAATTAATACTGCTAGACAAAATATTTCAAAACAAAAATATTGGTTAATACTGCTAGACAAGTTAATCCTGCTCACTCAAAAACAACAGTGAATGTTGCTAGACCAATGTCATATCTTTCTAAAACAACACATTCAACTGTTAAGAGGCCCATTCATAAGAACACAGTATTTAAAAACAGTAATATTAATTAAAGGGTTAATACTGTTAGGGGTAAAACATTTAATACTGCTAGGCCAAAAGCGGTAGTTAATGTTGTTAAGGGAAATAATTTTAATGTTGTTAAGGCCTCAGCTTATTGAGTTTGGAAACCAAAGCATAAAGTTTTAAACCATGTTTCTAAACACAATAGTGCATCAATCACCCTAAAAATGTTTGATTATATTGATGCACAAGGCAGATTCAAGTCAGTGATGACTTGGGTCTCCAAAAGAAACTGATTTCCTTATCTAATGTGTAGGGCAATCCACAAATGGATTTACAGAATCAAGGAGTGATTAATAATGGATGTTCAAGGCACATGACAGAGAATATGTCCTATCTTATAGACTATAAAGAGATAGATGGAGGATATGTTGCTTTTAAAGGGAAACCTAAAGGAGGGAAAATCACAGGAAAAAGGTACCATTAAAACTGGTAATCTAGATTTTAAAAATGTGTATTTTGTGAGAGAGTTAAAGTTTAATGTCTTTAGTGTCTTATAAATGTGTGATAAAAAGAATAGTGTTCTTTTTAATGACAATGAATGTATTGTTTTATCTCTAAACTTTAAGTTAATTGATGAAAGTCAAGTTTTACTTAGAGTTCCTAGAAAGAACAATATGTATAGTGTTGATTTAAAGAGCATAGTTCCTAAAGGAGGTTTAACTTGCCTTTTTGCAAAAGTCACATATGATGAATCTAAACTTTGGCATAGAAGGCTAGGTCACTTAAATTTTAAAACCATGAATAAATTGGTTAAGGGAAATTTTGTAAGAGGTTTACCTTCCAAACTTTTTAAAAATGATCAAACCTGTATTGGTTGTCCAAAGAGAAAGCAGCACAGAGCCTCTTGTAAGTCCAAAACAGAGAACTCAATCAGTCTTCCTTTACATTTGTTGCATATGGACTTGTTTGGTTCAACATTTGTAAAAAGCCTTAAGAAGAAAATGTATTGCCTAGTTGTCACAGATGATTACAGTAGGTTTATATGGGTTTTCTTTCTAGCTACTAAGGATGAGACTAGTGGTATTCTTAAGTCCTTTATAACTGGGATAGAAAATCTAGTATATCACAAGGTTAATGTGATTAGATGTGATAATGGGACTGAGTTCAAAAACAGAGAAATGAATCAGTTTTGTAAAATGAATGGTATTTTGAGACAATTTAGTGTAGCTAGAACTCCTCAACAAAATGGAGTTGCTGAGAGGATGAATAGGACACTAATTGAGGCTGCTAGGAAGGTTTCTTTGTTGGATACTCTTTGAATAGTAAAGCCTTTAGAGTATTCAATAGTAGAACAAGGATAGTGGAAGAAAACTTGCATATTAGGTTTAGTGAGAGTACACCTAATGTTGTAGGTAGTGGACCAGATTGGCTATTTGATATTGATGCACTAACAAGAATTAGTGTCTCACACAATGTATGATAAAAAGATATGTGAACCAGACTCCCCTAAACTTTTCTTCTTTTTAATGACACTGAATGTAGTGTTCTTAATCTCCATTTTGAAGTTAATTGATTTGAAAGTTAAGTTCGTTACTTAGACCGTTAACTAGAGAGACAATATGTATAGTGATTGTGATTTAAAGAACATAGATTCCTAAAGGTAGGTTTATCTTGCCATTTTGCAAAAGACCACATATGATGAATCTAAACCTTTGCATAGAAGTCTAGGTCACTTAAATTTTAAACCTTGAATATATTGGTTAAAGGGAAATCTTGTAGAGGTTTACCTTCTAAACTTTTGGAAATGATCAAACCTTTGTTGATTGTCAAAAGGGAAAGCGCACAGCTGCCTTTTTGTAAGTCTAAAACAGAGAACTCAATCAATCTTCCTTTACATTTGTTGCATATGGACTTGTTTGGTCCAACATTAGTTTTTAAAAAGCCTTAAGAAGAAAATGTATTGCCTTGTTGTCACAGGGAATTTAAGTAGGTTTACATGGGTTTTCTTTCTAGCTACTAAGGATGAGACTAGTGGCATTCTTAAGTCCTTTATAACTGGGATATAAATCTAGTAGATCACAAGGTTAAGGTGATTAGATGTGATAATGGAACTGAGTTCAAAAACAGAGAAATGAATCAGTTTTGTGAGATGAAGGGTATTTTGAGACAATTAAGTGTAGCTAGAACTCCTTAACAAAATGGAGTTACTAAGAGGAGGAATAGAACACTAATTGGAGGTGCTAGGTCCTATGCTTAGATGATTCTAAGTTGCCCTATACTTTTTAGCAGAAGTGTTAATACTGCTTGATATGTGCAAAACAGAGTAGTTAGTGGTTAAGCCTTCTATAACAAGACCCGTATCGTAACTTTTATCAATGGTTAGAACACCAAATCTTTATGTTTTATGAGACTCAATTTAGGTGTCCATTGTCTTTCCATTCTCAATACCATGATACTTAGGCAAATTTGAATGGTAAGGCTGATGAAGGTTTCTTTATTGGATACTCTTTGAATAGTAAAGCCTTTAGAGTATTCAATAGTAGAATAAGGATAATGGAAGAAAACTTGCATATTAGGTTTAGTAAGAATACACATAATGTTGTAGGTAGTGGACCAGATTGGCGATTTGATATTGATGCACTAACAAGAATAATGAATTATGAGCCAATTGTTGCAAGTACATAGTCTAATGATTTTGCAGGTACGAAAGCAAGTGATAATGCAGGTCAAGATAGAAAGGAGACAGAACCAGTCAAGAATTACATTTTGCTACCATTATGGACTGCTGATACACCATATTCTCAAGATCCAAAGAGTTCTCATGATGATGGATCCAAACCTTCAAGTGATGATGAAAAGAAGGTTGATGAAGATCCAAGAAAATAAAGTAAATGTAATGATCAAAAAAAGGAAGATAATGTTAACAGCACTACCAATGTTAATGTTGCTATCACAAATGAGGTTAATGCTATTGGTGGAAAAACAAGCATTGAACTTCCATCTGATCCAAATATGCCTGCTTTGGAAGATTATAGCATATTTGACTTCTCAAGAAATGATGAAGATGATGGTTCAGTGGCTGACATGAACTGTGAGTCCCTTGTTGAATAGATCTCTGCAGCCTATTAAGGATGATAGCCAAGATGTATAAATACAGTTGACTATG
>BQNB010104981.1:0-23703 GCA_026074375.1 Tanacetum coccineum
CTTAACTTGCCAAGTCCCCAAAAGTTATATAACCTCAAGGACCATAGGTGCAATCCAACAAATAACCATGAGGGGCCAACTTTGCCATTTCTTAAAACTTTGCCCTGTTACAACTCAAACCAACTTTCCCGCTTTCTTTTTCCCCCCAAACACAATCACGGGTTTTACAAACCCGTTTTACCCTGTAGATTACCACCACCACCATGGGTAATCAATTTCCCCCCCTCCACTACCTTTCCCAGCTACAAATGTGCCAAGATGGCAATCCCACACCTCCCAAGGCCTTGTTCGACGACCAAGATTGATTTTAGATGAAATTGAAGGGCTAGGATGTGTTTGTTTTTCCCCCTCTCACACAACTAACACAAGAACTCACTATAAAAGAGATGAAGACAGAAGATTAGAGAGTAGTGAGTAGTTTTAATTTTCAGTTTTGTATTTTCTTAAATAATAAGCATTTTTCTTTTAAGCTTTTAAATTCAGCTTTGATCACTTGTACTTTCCTCATTTCAGTTTGTACTAATTCATTTGAGTAATCACATTTAGTTTCCAAGTTTACTTGAACTTTGATTCCAATTTTAAGTCGTTTTCATCAAATAAGCTCTTAATAAGCTCATTTGAGCTTATTATTGTTCATAAGCTCAAGTTTAGTTATAATTCTGTTTTTAGAGTTTCATTTACTCATTTGAATCAATCTGAATTATAAATTTCAGGTTTCATTTTCTTGATTTCATTGTAGCTTTAGACTTGATAGCTTAATCAAATAGCTTATTCTATTGTCCTTTTTGTGATTTATCTTGTTTAAACTTGTTTAGCTAGCTTAGTGATTCATAATAAAAAGCCACCCTCACTCAACTAGAGTGCTTGGTTCTGAGGCAACAATAATCAGGTTTCATTTCTCCAATTCATTATAGCTTAATTTTAGCTTACTAACATTTGCTTATTGACTTCAATTCCTGTTCATACTTTGCAAATATGTTAGTTTAGACATGTTATTTAGTTGTTTTTAAGTCTTCATTAGATTAAAACTTGCGTAATTCTTAGTTTTCTCTTTTAAAAACTGTCATTTAAGTATTAACAAGCTAAGAGAGTAAGTAGCTTATTTCTCCTAACAAGCTGTAGGTTTAAGTGTTTATTTAGCTTAATTAGATGAATATTAGTAAGAGTAGCTAAAAGGATTTAGTAGCTTTAGTTTTAAAATAGATTTTTAAGTACAATCTAGCTTGGACAGAATTTCTTAAGGGGTGTTTGGGATAACATGTAAAACGGGTCAAAACAGTTTTTAAACATGGGTTGAGGTAACTTAGTTTGATTAAGCTTAAGTTTTAAGCTTGTATTTAGCTGTTTTCAAAAGTCCCAAGGTTTGGAAATTGTTTTCCAAGGTTTTCTAAAACCATTTATAGAAACTTGTGTGATTTTTAAGATTACCACAAGTGCTTATTTGAGTGTTAGCATTGTGGGTTTTGAGTATGGAGCATCAAAATTGTGTGTGGTTTGTGGTGTTAAAGGAGCTGTAACAAGCTCCTTTGTCTTTTGACTTTGTAAGTCAATAACCACCAAAGTTTTTAGTCCACAAATGACTTAAGCCCTTTTTCATTTAGCAAAATCAGCAGGTTTTTAGGGTTTTTAAAAGCTAAAAATTGTTGCACAAGTCCATAAGCTAGAGTATTTTAGCTGTTTTCAGTTTACTTTGCAATTTGAGCTTATTTGACAGCTTATTATTAGCTGTCAAATAAAAAGCCATAAGTTTAAGCTTACATCTCCCCTGGTGCAAAGGGGAGATTTTAAGCCCCTTTTTCTTTGTCTTGTTGTGTTCTAGAGCCCAAGTCTTTGGCTTATTTCAAGAGCTTATAAGCTCTTGTATAAGCTTGTTAAGTTTCAGACCTTATTAAGATCATTTGTTGGCTTATTTTAGCCCAATAACTGCCTTGGGAATGTTTTAGCATAACTTTGTTGTAGGACTGCTTATTTTAACTTTAGGGGCTTATTTAGCTTTATGCCATTAAGCTCATTTTAGTTCAATAGCTTTTAGGGGGTTTTTTTAAGTTAGTTAGTTAGTGTGCTTATTTCCCTTTAGCTAACTTATTGATGCCATTTTCAGCTTTAGTTTTAGCTTTATTGTAGTCCTGTCATCACAGTGTTTTCAACAGATATGAAGTCTTTGCTTTTTAGCTTTTTATAGCTTATTTAATTGTTTAGGCTCCTTGTAACTTGTTCAAATCCCTTAGGTCTAGCTTAATTGCGACCTAGTCTAAAAGGACTTAGCCTTTTTGCTTTTAAGCCATTTAAGCCAATCTGTCAACTTTAAGCTTATTTTTAAGTTATTGACAGCTTTTCAGCCAAAAGTTGTTAGAAGACAAGTTGTTAAGCCCCACGAGCTTAACAACTTTTTGCTTCTTTTGTGTTTTTGAATTAAAAAAAGCGGGTAGACAATTGGTCGGTTGTGAGCATGACTCGAACCTGTGATCCAATCGATATTCCCCTTTTACACACACACCTTACCACTGCGCACCGTGCGCTGTCTTTTTCGTTAAAGACTCAAGGGGACTTATTATTTAAGGGTTGTTTTGGCTCTTAAGCCTAATAAGGGGGGGGGGGGCGGGATGTACACAGCTTATGCGGGTTATCCCGTAAACGCAAACTTTGTGTTTTTTTTTTTTTCGTGGGATTGTACATAGTGTTAGTATTTTTTGTAAATTTTTCAGATTTTTCGAAATTTTAATTTTTTTATAATTTAATTTCGTTAAATGTTTAATTAATCATAAAAAATACAAAATTATCAAAATAAATATTTTGCTTTTTTAGAAATTTTCTTTGTCATCTAGTGTGTTAGGAAAAATATAAAATTTTTTCGTAGGGTCATTTTTACACTTTTATCTTTTAAACGAACGGGTCCGGTACGGGATTTTGTCTTGACTCGTTTTTTGGTTCAAACGAACTCGTTTTCGGTTCTAGTAGTCTTTTTTCATTCTTCGTTATTTGGTCCTAGAGTAGTTTAGAAGTAAAAATTTCTTCGTAGGGTTATTTTTAAAGATTTTAGGTTTTTTCCCCTTTGTTCGGGATTCGTGCTCTCGTTTTCTAGTTTAATTTCGTAATTTCTAGGTTTTTCTTAAACGTTTTTATTCGTTATCTTTAATCTTTGATCTTTTCCAACCTTCTCAAATCAATTCTTCTTCAAATCAAATCTTCGATTGTATCGATTCTCAAGTCCTAAGCCTCGTTGGGATTAACGGACCCGGGAACTACTTCTCGGTATCATTGCTCTTGTTGATTTTTAGACTTATATATATATATTTTATATTTTATTATATATTATATATATTTACAGTGTGAAAATCACCAATCAATTTTTGGCGCCGCTGCCGGGGAGGCTGTGAAACCGTTTATCGTTACGTTTGACCATTTGTTTTTGAAACTGTGAATATTTTCTTTTATTATAAAAACATAAAAAAGTACAAAAATATTTTTCATTTTCTTTTAGTATAATTATCAGATAAAAAACCAAAGAAAAAACCAAAAACATAAAAACATTGTCCATAAAAAAAAAAAAAAAAAAATTCACAAATTGGTAAAATACCAAAATATAATATTCTCAACTGAGGTATTATCATAATAACTTCCGGTGAACTTGTTGGTTCCCAACTCGAACAAAAGATTTAAAAACTTGCCTTTTGTGTCTCTTACGACGTACGGCTCACCTTGAAAAGTTAAACAAACTATAAAGTGGGTATAAGGAGGGTTGTTCCTAGGAACTACGACCCGAAAGGAGAAATAAGCTTCGCGCTATTCCTACTCCTCCGCTCACCTGTGAGTTTATCTTTTTGAGAGCTACCGTGAAGTAAGTAGATTATTTGGTTTAAGTTGTCTTATCTCATTGTCCGTTAAAATCAATTGTGAATTAATCTTTGAAAAACCAAAAAAAAAAATGTCACCTGTCGCTACGAATAATAAGACCTGCTATGAATCTCTGCAACTAAGGTCTGTGCGAGTATATGCATCGGTTCACCATTCGGAGGTCTAATCATACGAATAATGTATAAATAACTATCTCTCGTGTCACTGTTATGCACAAATTAGACCATTAGGTTGAAGTAAGAATAACTCGCCTGTACAAGTAAGATAAGTGTTTAATACTATAATGCCACTATTACAAGACTGCTCAACTCCTGTGCGCCGAAAAAATCCCTATGCTCCCTCCAAAAGAAATACTAGTGATACAACACAGACGTGTTTTTTCTTTTTAGAGTTGAAATGGATTAATGTGATCGAAATCTACTAATTGTTGAGTATTATTTTTTATGTTTCAATACGTTATATCATGACTATTTGAATGCGATTGTTGTAACAAATACTTAAGTTTTCATATGACTTTTAAATTCATTGTCATTTAATTTTACAAGAAATACATTTTCATGTTTTCTAGACTATGTTATTTTTTATAGGGTAAGGCTCACTTTCGGGTACCCGCATGTACGGTTACCCGCCTAGTAGGTTTCAGCAATGGATTAGTAAAATTAATTTACCCGCCCGCGGAAGGTAGTTTAATATCTTCCAACTAACCAAACGAACCGCCCCGCGAAACACCCCTAAGGGAAATCAATAGGGAAGGTTCATCTAGTTTATCTCAGGCATCTTAAGGGAAAATGTAGATACACTTGCGAAAATAGTGGAAGAAGCAAAGTTGAAAGGACCTTTAGTAGATCACTCGCATCTGCATGCATTACACTAAGATTTCAGGAACTATTATAATTAGTGGTTTGGCACCTGTCTCAAAAGGTCTTCAATCAACAAGATAAGAAGCATGCACACACCCCTAGGAAAAAGCAAGTTACCTTTGAGGACCAAATTGCAACATCAAGTAGTATTACACACAAACATGTAAAGCCAATGCACACTCAGCAGTCTAATGTCCTTGTGCCTCCTTCTACAAGAGTAAACAGTTGCACTGATGCTAGCAGATCTCAACCTAGGATCATACTCAAGAAACATAAGATCCCGCCAGCTAAAAGTGACAGCATGAAGAAAGTAGAAGAACACCCTAGGACAATTAGATCTAGTCTTAAAACTACGAATCGTATTGATTCTAGTATTAGCTCTAAGCGTACTGTAATTAATTCGAATTCTCATTCTGTGTGCCAAACATGTAACAAATGCTTATTTTCGGCTACTCATGATATGTGTGTGGTTACTTATTTGCAATATGTGAATGCATCCCCCAATGTTAAAAATGTTGTGCGTCATGTTAAGCAATTTTGGAAACCTAAGCAAGTTAAACAAGTATGGAAACCCAAACATATCAAACAAATTTAGAAACCAACTGGCAAAACACTTAACAATGTTGGTTATCAATGGAGACCCACAGGAAGAACATTTACCCTAGGTGATCAGTACCCTTTAACTAGGCTCACTAAACCTACCGAAATGTCAGCCATTGCTTGTGCTAACCCAACGGAACCCAACCAACATTGGGGATCCAACTTTCCAAACTCTCCATCTTCGTCTGTTTTCAAATGCAGGTCGTACAAATCGTCCTTTGGTATTTAGACTCAGGCTGTTCAAAACATATGACGGGGGATCGCTCAAGGCTCATAAATTTCATGAAAAAGTTTATCGGGATAGTTAGATTCGGGAATGACCTCTTTGGTGCTATTATGGGTTATGGAGATTATGTCGTTAGTGATAGTGTAATCTCCAAGGTATATTACGTGGAAGGACTAGGGCATAATTTGTTTTCTGTCGGTTAATTTTGTGATTCGGATTTAGAGGTTGCCTTCAGAAAGCATTCTTGTTATGTTCGTGATACGGATGGTGTTGAATTACTTAAAGGTTCCTGTGGTTCCAATTTATACACTATCTCTGTCGAAGACATGATGAAGCCCTCCCCAATTTGCTTGCTATCCAAAGCCTCCAAGAACAAATCATGGTTATGGCATCGACGTTTAAACCACATGAACTTCGGTACCATCAATGATCTTGCAAGAAAAGACCTTGTTAGAGGCTTACCTAGATTGAAGTTTGAAAAAGATCACCTTTGTTCTGCATATCAATTAGGAAAGAGCAAAAAGCATACCCACAAACCCAAAATTGAAAACACCAATTTGGAAGTTCTAAACACCTTTCATATGGATTTATGTGGACCGATGCGTGTGCAAACTATTAATGGGAAGAAATACATCTTGGTCATCGTCGACGATTACTCTTGGTTTACGTGGGTTAAGTTTTTGAGATCCAAAGATGAAACACCAACGATTTTCATCAAATTTCTAGAGCAGATACAAGTCAGTCTCAACAAGATTGTCAGATTCATTCGCACCGATAATGGAACAGAATTTGTCAACAAAACTTTGTATGACCATTATGAAAAAGTGGGAATTTTTCATCAAAAGACTGTTCCAAGGACTCCACAGCAGAACGACGTTTTCGAAAGAAGGAACCGTACTCTTGTCGAGGCTGCACGGACAATGTTAATTTTTTCCAAGGCGCCGATGTTTCTTTAGGCTGAAGCTGTGGCTACTGCTTGTTACACCCAAAACCGTTCCCTTATTCACACACGTCATGACAAAACCCCATATGAGCTAGTACACAATAAAAAGCCTGATCTCACATTTTTTCGAGTCTTTGGTGCTCTTTGTTACCCTACAAATGACAGTGAGGATCTTGGAAAACTACAACCAACGGCTGATATTAGAATCTTTGTTGGTTACGCACCTAACAGGAAGGGTTACAGAATCTACAACAAATGGACCCGACAAATAATGAAGACTATTCACGTTACATTTGATGAGCTGACTGAGCAAATGGCTACTGTAAAATCCAGTCCAGGACCCGCTCCTAACCTGTTGACGCCTGGACCTATCAGTTCAGGACTCGTACCCAATCTTGCTCCTGCTATTCCATATGTACCTCCCACAAATAAAGAATTGGATATGTTATTCCAACCCATGTTTGATGACTATTTTAATCCACCGGGTATCCATCAGGATCCTATTCCTAATGTAGCACAAGACCCGGTCATACCTATAGGTCCATCCGTGTCTATTGCTATTGATCTCGACGCACCATCAAAAAGTCATACATCATCACCACTGGATCATCTTTCCTCTTCGGTACATCATGGTGTAGCAGGTGAGCAATATGCAGAAGTTAATCCGTTTGCTGCAGCTGATCACGAACCATTTGTTAATGTGTTCGCCCCAGACTATCACTCTGAAGCTTCATCATCTGGGGAAATCACCATACCTTAATCCAACCAATCCACTCTATCTCATGAACATATCCAGAAATGGACCGATTCCCATCCTCTTGATAACATTATTGGGAATCCCTCTAGACCGGTATTGGTATGTGCTTAAATACACATACCTTTTACCTTTAAAAACGAGCTAAAATAACCAAAAACGGACTTAAAATGCCAAATAAATGCTTGTTTTGCTAATTGTGTTGTGCAGGAACGGATAACTAAGAAAAGGACGAAAAACAAAGCCAAAACGACAAAACCGGACTCGGAATGGAAAAGACTGTGAAAGACAAAGCCAAATCGAAGCCAGAAAGTCAATCAAGTCAAAAAGTCAACAGAAAAGTCAACTGGTCCTCCACTAAAACTTTCCTAACTATAGAATTATCCAAAGTTGGCAAATTCCCACAACTCCCCAAGGCTTATTCGAACGGTCCAAATTGAGTTGTTTCCTATCACCAAACTAACACAACAAACAAGCTTCCCAGCTTATAAAAGAAGAAGAAGACAGAGGTTCAACGGTAGTTAGTGAGAGTTTTTATTTTCAGTTTGTAATTTTTCGTATTTTCTTTTAAGTTTTTAAAATTTAGCTTTAATCACTTGTACCTTTGTTCCTTTAGCTTGAACTTTACTTCTTTGAGTAATAAAATTCAGTTTACAAGTTTCCTTGTTCTTTGTTTTCAATATCAAGCATTTTTTACTCAATAAGCTCTTTTGAGCTTATTCTTGTTAATAAGCTCAAATTCAGTTTAAAACTTGTTAAAAGCTATTAAATACTGTTTTCAGTTCATTTTAGTTCATAATTGATCCTTTGATTTCAAGTTTGGAAGCTTATGGAGTAATAAGCTAACAAAAGCTTATTGAGCTTATAGCTCAAGGTTTAGAGGCTAGGGAGCTACTTAGGTGCATGATTGTGAGCCACTCACTCTAATAGATTGGCTTGGGTTCAGAACCCATTTTTCAGGTTTATATTCATAGTATTTTTATTGTCATAAATAAGCTTAATTTCTTTAGCTTAATTTCTAGGACTTTATGTTTTGCTTAAATCCTGTTCACACTGTTTTGAATAGTTTAAAGTTTGAAATGTTCTTAAGCTGCATTAGTTAGAATCAACAAGATTCAATTTAGCTTTAAAATCTTTCATTCAGTCTTAAAAGCTAGGAGAGAAAGTGGCTGATTTCTATAAATAAGCTAGGATTTTTAGAGTTTAAATAGCTTAAGTAGATGAGCATAAGAATGAGTAGATATAAGGTTTAGATAATTTTAGTGTTAAAATAGATTTTAATTTACTATAAGTTTGACAGCTCAAGTAAAGGAGTGTTTGGCATAAGCCTTAAAACGGGTCAAAACAAGCTTTGGCATGGGTTGAGACCACTTAGTTACTTTGAGCTTAAGTTTTAAGCTTGCCTTAAGCTGTTTTACAAGTTCTGTTAGTTTGAAACTTGTTTTCAAAAGTTTTATAACCCCTTGTGTTAACTGTTGGATTTTTAGAATACCACAAGTGCTTATTTGGTTAAGCACTTATGAGTGTGAGTTTAAGTGTCAAAAAGGTGTATTTTGTGGTGTTAAAAAAGGCTGTAACAAGCCCCTTGTCTTTTGACTTTGGTAAGCCAAAATACACCCAAGCCTTTTTTTTAGTCATAGTTTTTAAAAACCCAAAGACCTTTTTCACCATCAAAAATCAGCAAGTAAAAATGATATTTAAAAGCTCAAAAATTGTGCACAAGCTGTTTAGCTAGAGTACTCAATCTGTTTTCAGTTTTCTTTCCAATTTGAGCTTATTTGACAGCTTTTTAATAACTGTCAAATAAGCCACTCAAGCAGCTTTAAAATCTCCCTGGTGCAAAGGGAGATTTAAGCGCCCTTTTCTTTTGTCTTGTTGTGTTATAAAGCCCAATCTCTTGGCTTATTTTAAGAGCTTATAAGCTCTTGTATAAGCTTGTTGAATTTCAGCTTTTGAAAAGCTCATTTGTTGCTTATTTTTATAAACACAACCCTGGCCTTGTTGACTGTTGTCAACGCATAACTATAGTGTAGGATCTGCTTATTTAACCTTGTAGGCTTAGTCAGCTATATTATAAAGCACTTTTTAGATTTTAATAGCTTTATCTAGTTAGTTATTATTTTAAGCTTGTTTAGCCTTTTTACCTACTTTATTTGTCTAAATAGCTTATTGCATTTTTGCCTTTTAAGTTCTGTCATCATAAGCTGTTTTCAACAGCTTATTAAGTCTTAGCTTTAAGCTTTTTAAGCTTATTTAGGGTAGTTTAGACTCCTCAGCTTATTTTGCCTTTGTCTCAGCTTATTTCGACAAAATGTCCACAAAGACTTAGCTTATTTTTGCCTTTAAGCTCTTTAAGCAAAACAGTCGACTTTAAGCTTATTTTTAAGCTTATTGATAGCTTTTCGTAAAAAGTTGTAGTTGACAAAGTTGTTAAGCCCCACGAGCTTAACAACTTTGCTTCTTTGAGTTTTCGAAAAAAAAAAAAGGGGAAAGACAATTGGTCCGGGTGAGCAAGACTCGAACCCGGGACCAATCGATACATTCCCCTTTATAACACACACTCTTACCACTGCGCCCTTGGGTCTTTTTCGTTAAAGACTCAAGGGCTTAGTTATTTAAGGTGTGTTTTGGCTTATAAGCTCATAAGCTGAAAACAGCTTATTCGGGGCTTATTTGTTAAGCAACTTTGTGTTTTTCATTTTTCGTAGGATCTTTATAAAGTAAAGTATTTTTAGTAAATTTTTCAGAATTTTTCGAAATCATTTAATATATTTATAATTTAATTTCGATAAAAGTTTTAAAAATTGTTAAGTGATTAGAGATTTGGAATTTAGGTGCGGGTTCAAAAAGATTTAAAAAAATATTTAGTCATAAGTATTGTCTTTTCGATTTACATTCCGTCATTTAATTTTAATGCAATTTAATTTCTTGTGATTAATTTTTAAGCATTTCGTTTTACTTGTCATTTTAATTCGTTAAACCTAAGCCCGCACTTAATGAACATTTCACGTCACTTAGCAAGCATTATTTTAGTTTAATTTTCTTAGATCAATTTTAGTATAATCTTGTAGATTCAAAAGTTAGAACTAATTTTAGTTTAATTTTTAGTATAAAAAGTTTAAAACCAAAAGTTTAGTTTCCATTTTATATGCTTTCCCTTTTAGTAGATTTAGAAAACCAAACCAAAAACTTTTACGACAATCAGACTCGAATTACAACTTGAACATAGATTTCCATTCACCTCTCGTCGAGGAAACGACCCGGAAGGTTTTTGAGATTTCACTTTGGTTAAAAGTAAATTTCTTAACCCGACGGTAATACTATACTATACTATTATTGATTATCTTCCTTATTATTACGTATTAATATATTATATATATTTTTATGTATTAATTTGGACGGATCAATTTTTGGCGCCGTTGCCGGGGAGGCTGTGAAGCCGATTATCGTTACGTTTGGCATTTGTGTTTGAAACTGTGAATATTTTCTTTTATTTTAAAAATATAAAAAGTACAAAAATATTTTTCATTTCTTTTAGTATAATTATCAGATAAAAACCAAAGAAAAAAACCAAAAATATAAAAACATTGTCCATAAAAAAAAAAAAAAAAATTCACAAATTGGTAAAATACCAAAATATAATATTCTCAACTGAGGTATTATCATAATAACTTCCGGTGAACTTGTTGGTTCCCAACTCGAACAAAAGATTTAAAAACTTGCCTTTTGTGTCACTTGCGAGGTACGGCTCACCTTGAAAACTTAAACAAACTATAAAGTGGGTATAAGGAGGGTTGTTCCTAGGAACTACGACCCGAAAGGAGAAATAAGCTTCGCGCTATTCCTACTCCTCCGCTCACCTGTGCGTTTATCTTTTTGAGAGCTACCGTGAAGTAAGTAGATTATTTGGTTTAAGTTGTCTTATCTCGTTTTGTCCGTTTGTAAAATATGTTGTTTAAAAAATTCGAAAAACCAAAAATAATCTTCTTTTTCTTCGTATCAATTAATTCTTTTCTTATCCATCTTCATGTTTAATTCTTATGACGTCATTCGATTATCGTTTGAATCCAATTTACGCGATTAAAGAATGCTCGTCTTGTGGAAGTTTGTACACTTCAAACTGTGGTTGTTTGAAAGGGAGTCTTGAAGACAAGATTCTTGTTCCTAAACCCCCTCGAAATTGTGCAAGGTGTGCGAAGTGTGGAACCCCGGTTGATGGTCCGTATTGTCAAGGATGTGCTCTTTTACGAAAGGAATTTATGGAAGGTTTGCTTACAAACTGTGTGGAAAATGAATTTTTCAAAGACTTCCAAGACACTTCCGAGTCATCCGACGACAATACCAACGTTGTTAATGCTCCTCGAGAGCCAATCGTTGTTAATCAGGACCCCAGTAAAAATTCCTCACCAAGCCCTCTACACATTGACCATTGTTGTCACGAGTGCGGTAATTCGTTAGATGGAATCTTTTGTCAACAATGCACATGTAAGTCTTGTGGGAAAGGTGCTCATTGCGGTTATAATTGCCCTCCAAAAGTTCCGATTATCTCTAATCCGGAACCATGCAAAAATCAAACCATTGATGAGCCCCTACAAAACTTGCAAAGTTTGCAACAACAATGTCCTCTTGGCACATGCCAAAGATGTGGTTGCAATGAATACGATGGAGTTTGTTTTTATTGTAAAGTTGGAAATGAAACACAAATCGATGTTTCAATTCCGTACTCTTCTAACGATTCTCCAAGTGTTGCAAACCATCCTCCACAACCACAATACGTACCATACTCTTGTGAGTCAAGTGGGAATGATTCTCATTACGGTTACGATTGTACACCTCAAGTCCCGTCTGTCTACAATCAGGACCTGTGTTTCAATCAAAACTTTGTTAGTTTCCACAAACTTCCTAGTTTTCCACAACAATATCTTTGTTGTGAAATTACGGGGGTCTCATGAAACCTTCCAATGTAACCCAATAATGAAGAACTATTATCTGAGCAAAATTTTGCCTTTGTCATAATTCTTTTGGTTTTGACCAAGTTCAACCCCCGCAATATACCGTCAATCATCCATTCTTCAATTCCCAAAATGAGCTTCTCAATTTTCTATTTAAGCTTATGGAACCAAATGACAAAACCTTACGTGATTTGGTTGTGTCAAGCCATACAAAAGAAGGATGTAGAAAAGCGAATTAGCGGAAGAACAAGGGCTAAAAGATCGATCTGGGGGGGAAAAGAGATGAAGATTCCCATTGCTACGATGATGACGAAGACAATTACCATTGCAATCACACCGTTTTTCCAATCGAGCGAGCCCGTTAACTCGCTAAGTAGTGGGGATACGAGATCTTGGACACTATTACAGCAACGGAATTCGACGAAAGTAATAAAGTTAGTATTGAGTACCTTTGTCCCAATCCCAAGTGAGTCAGAAGGCATTCCCGGACAAAATGTGTGATGTGCCTCTTTGTAACAATTATCCTTACCCTCGTTATGCTCTCAAAACATTTGAGATTGTTGTCAATTCTTACGATGATAATTCTTCGGAGTGATGACGATTCTCACCCTACGGTGAGGATATAGATTATATAGATGCATCACCTCCCGATGTTGGAGATCGTCAGCTTAGAGGTGGTGGCGATTGTTATCCGGAAGTTGGAAGGATTTGATGATGATGTTCTTTTAACAAATCAAAGACGATTTCCTTCGTGAAAAAAATTGTTGATTGTCAATCTTCTTATTGCTAAGATCGATGCATTAAGAGATTAATCCTCACTCCATTCTTCCGAAGTTGTGATCAAGATCTACCTCCTCATTCTAATCTTTTCTTGGGAGGAGACTAACACCTTTGATAATTCTATATCCGAATCTGAAACTTTTTTCTTTAATCTGGAAGAGATTTGTAGTGGCAGTTCCCACTACTCATTTGAGTTATCCTCTTCCTGATTATAAAAGCTTTCTACATGATAACTGATCGTTTTAAAGAGAAGGGAGTAGTGGCAATTACACTAATCAGGTTGATTTTTCTCAATATGATTCGTTTATTCTTTGATCTTTCAAAATGATCAGTTTCCTCCTGTCCGAGTAGGAGTGACTTTTATCATGAGGAGTTCGCGTAATGAAACTTGCTCACATCATATCCCACCGGAGTATGTTAATTTTCGCATGCTTTAAGATTGAGCCCGGAGGTTGGGCAATCTTACTATGGATGTGGTGAAAGATATTTTCCCAACACGTGAACCAAGAGTTCTTTGCCCCTTAATGTTTTACCCACCCATCCCACCCTGGATACGGTATTTCATACTTTTATGTGACCTCTCTTTCGCTTATATTGTATGGATTTTTTCCTTCCATTTCTCACGTATCCTGTTGGCTCCTCCCCTATCTATCTCTCCTGTGGGGATGAGATATCATTTTGATCCCAATGGCATCTCAAAGTTCATCTTTTTATGCCGGATGTATCTCATCGGAGTGGAACTTTCATAAAATTCAATGTTTATCCAAACCGCTTGAATGAAAGTCCGATGATGATTTTATCTTCCACTTGCTCCCCCATGGACCAATGAATTCGGGGTCGAGTCGAGCTTGTGACTCGGTTAACAAAAACAAGGCGCTTCGTGGGAGGCACCCCATGTTTATCAGTAGTAGTAATAAATAAGTGTTTGTGTGAGAGAAGGCTTTCATTTTCCATTACCCGTGTCTTGTCCATGTTTTATGTGCTTTGTGTTGTATGTCTAGGATTTCCCGGATTGTGAAGACTCTCGTGCTTGCAGTATCCACATGAGTTTCACATCCTCAGCTTCAGTTTGGGAATCCAGTATCCAAATCTAATCGACTAACGTTTTATCTTTTGGCACACTTCATAAACGGCCTTAGATTTACGTAGGAACCCCTTTGAAACATCGAGGACGATGTTTAGTTCTAGTATGGGGGGATCTTCGATTTTATTTTTGCCTGCAGTCGTTGTTATCACGCAATCCCGTTTTACCACCAAATTTTTGCAAAAATACCAAAAAAAAAAAAATTAAAATTTTCAAAAACAAAATAAGTGTTTTGTCACAGTTTTGACTTTCCTAATGGGTAGAATGAGAATAATTTTTGACTCGATCGGGCGTGTTGAGCCCTAGCTAGTTCCTCAACTTATCACTTGTAGGCTAAGCTTTCACGAATTCGATTGCTTAGAATTTTAATAAGGTGAAGAACAAGAAGTGATAGAGTTAAATATAAGTTTATGTGCTAAGCAAGATTATTCTAAAACTTATATGAGTAACTTGTGGCTTTTTCTCCAATTAGCTCTAAATCCACTAATCATACGGACTCAAATTTAATTCAACCCTAAGTCAATCAATGTTTTTAGAAAAGCTTCAAATTTGTAAATTGAATTCTTTTTAAAGCGAGATTTTTCTGTTCTTAATAATTCGAAAGTTAAAATGCAAAGAAGATGAAGGAGTATGAATGCAAAAGGCATGAATATTGAATTATGCCAATGAAGCATACATTTGAGTTTATGGAGCAAGTAAAAGATGTGTCGTGATATCCCACTCCGCTAACTACGAGGTGGGGGTTCAAACTAAGACATCTTTACTTCTAGGGATTTGGTGTGTTGTGATATCTCACCAGGAAAGCGAGGTCTATGTGAGGGTTCAATACTAAGACACTTATCCTTAGCCATATTAGGAAGAAGGTGTTGTTGTGATTTCCCACTACGCTAGCAACGGGGTGGGTTTTACAAATCAGAACATCGGTCGTTGGTTCTTTTGTGACTATCTACTAGGGAGCGAGGCTGGGTAGGGTGTTCAAACTAAGCAACGCATTTCCTAAGCTTAAAGATTCTTAAGAGTATAAATGTGAAGATGTTGCAAAAAGTTTAAGTTAAAATCTCGTTTTTAAAATCAAGTTTACAAGGTCTCTAATATTGTTGTTGAGTCATGATTCATCTTGAATTACGGACTATGGAAATAATTGATCTATGGTTGAGTGAAATGCGTACTACAATTTTTAAACCATATTATTCATTGGTTTGGGGGGAGTTAAAAATTCACAAGTCATAAGTATGACGTGCTTAGGCCAATTTAGGATTATATTGGACAAATGTCTTGTTTAATGCTTAGTTTGGGAGCTAGTGAAAAATCTGAGAACGATGAATTTATCCGTCAGGACATCCGTTTAGATTATTCTATGGGGTTTCCATTCTATGATCCCAGTGTTGATAATAAATAAAGGAAGTCAAACATAGGTAGTTCGAGAAAGAAGGAAAAGAAAAATCCCAAAAATATTAGGGATAGTTAGTTGTACAATAAGAAAATGGTGTTGTGAACTGAGTGTTGGTGAAAACTGGGACTTGTCGAAGCTTTTGATTCTTTAGTTCCCTTTGACGAACACTTTGCTACTTTTCAAAGTTATTAGTCGAGGGGGAGTGAGATTCTTAGTTTTCGTAAATGTTTACTTCATAACATTGCGTGAGGACACGGCAATACCTTAGTATGGGGGATTTTGGTATGTGCTTAATTACACATACCTTTTACCTTTAAAAACGAGCTAAAATAACCAAAAACGGACTTAAAATGCCAAATATATGCTTGTTTTGCTAATTGTGTTGTGCAGGAACGGATAACTAAGAAAAGGACGAAAAACAAAGCCAAAACGACAAAACCGGACTCGGAATGGAAAAGACTGTGAAAGACAAAGCCAAATCGAAGCCGAAAAGTCAGTAAAGTCAAAAAGTCAACAGAAAAGTCAACTGGTCAAAGTCAAAGTCAACCCAAGTCAACCCCGAGGCCAAAAGTCAAAGAAATATAAGTTTAGGGACTGAAATTGTAAATCCCTAAACTTATACTTAAAGAAGAAAAGAGGAGAAAAGAAGAGAAGGGCCAAAATGCCATTTAAGCAAAGTAACAAGTGGGGGGGCAAAACTGCCAACTCCCCATACTTGTAATACACCAAGGACGAGTTTTGTAAGTAGTGTTATAACCCTTGGGGACTTGTTTTGTCAAGTCCCCAAAAGGTTATAAACACAAGGACGAAGGATGCAATGTTGCTTAACACCTTGGAGGACTAACTTTGCCAATTTCCCAAACCAACACCCTGTCACCCCTAACCTTTTCATACCAGTCTTTCCCGCCATTTTTGTCTTCCCCAAACTCACGGGTTTGCCAAACCCCTTTTTACCCTGGCCTAAAAAAAACCCATATGCTTTGGTCAAACCTCTCCCCCCTCCTCCACTTAAACCCTAATCCCATTTGGCAATCCCACAATCCCCCAAGCCTAATCCAACGGCTAAGATTGATAAGATTGAAGGGTCAAGATTGCTTTGGGCTGTTTTACTCTCACAACAAACACAGAAGAGCCTATAAAAGAAGAAGAAGACAGTAGTTGGAGAGTAGTTAGTTGTTTTTAGTTTTAATTTTCAGTTTTGTATTTTCTTAAATAATAAGCCTTTTTCTTTCAAGTTTTTAGTAATCCTTTTTAAGCTCTTGTACTCTCTTACTTTCAACTTGTACTTCTTAAATTTGAGTAATCAAATTCAGTTACACATTTCATTGTCCTTTGTTTTCAATTTTAAGTCAATCTTACTCAATAAGCTCTTAATAAGCTCATTTGAGCTTATTACCTTTCATAAGCTCAAATTTAGTTAAAGTCCTGTTTTTAGACATTCATTACTACATATTCAATTACATCAAGGATCATGATAACTTGAGTTGTTTTGAGCTTAATTTGATAGCAACAAGGTAAATAAGCTAAAATCAAGCTTATTGAGGTTTAGAGGCTAGGGAGCCATTTAGGAACACTTAAGCTACTTCACTTGGATAGCTTAAGTGTGAGGACTCTTCAAATCTCAGGTTTCCTATTCTGAATTTCAACTTAGCATTTATAGCTTATTACATATTGCTTATTACTTAGTTGAATTAGAGCTTAATCCTGTTCATTGTGTTTAGTTAGCTTATAGTTATAATTGTTTTTAATCTGTTTTAGCTTAAATTCATTTAGACTTTACTTTTCAAGTTCTGTCATAAGTGTTAGTAAAAAGCTAGTAGAGTAAGTAGCTTTTATTCATATAGCTGGTAGATTTTATAGTTCAATTAGCCTAAGTAGGTCAAATATAGTGTAAGTGGATAAAAAGTTTCAGTTGTTTTAGTTTTAAAATATATTTTAAGCTCAATTTAGTTTTGACAGAGTTATTTAAAGTAGTGTTGGTACAAGCCTCTTTTCCACTTTTTGATGTCAAATTAGTTTGGCCATGTCTTCACACAGACGAGTTAGGGTATATTTTTGATTAATAGTCTTAAAAAGATTTAGAGGTTAGATAGTAGAATCTAAAGTTTAGAGGTATAAGATCCTTGATTTTAACCAGGGCAATTTTTCAGTAAAGTAACTGTAGATTTTAGAAATTTATAAGCATTTTAGATTCACAATTAGTTAATTCAGGTAGAAAGGCATTTAGTAACTTGTTAGAGTTTTCATTTTAGAGTGTAGCTTACATTGGATCCTATAGCCAATTGCATCAGCATCAATAATTTCAGCTGTATTGCTATATGCTTTTCTAGTTTCCTTTAGACAATCATAATTAGAAGTTAGGGCTTGATATTAAGTAAATAATTAGTAGTCAAGGAGTTTTACAAAATTCATCTCTTAGATTTCATTCTAAGCTTTTTAGTGTAGCTTATTTTAGTCTGTCAAAGTTAGTATAGTAGTATTTTAAACTTTTAGCTTAAATTCAGTTTGAATTTTCATTTTTAGTTGTTAATTTGAAAAACCTTTTATCTAGGCTTTTTCATAGTATAAAGGTTAGCTTAATTCTAGAAATTCAGTTCCTTAGGTTTAGTATTGAGCTGTTTAGCTTATTGGTAAAAAGCTTATTTCAGTTTTTAGCTTAAACTTGCAATTTTAAGATCATTTTCCTTGTCACTTTAGTTTGAACTTAGCTTATTTCTCTTTAAACATTTCTAGTATACATCATAAACACCATTTAGCATCTTTTATATCTCATTTTCATCTAGTAATAAGCTAGGAATAAGCCAAAATCTAAAAAGTTAGGGAAAAGCCAACTTTCTGTGACAGAATCTAAAAAGCTTATTTTCTAGCTTATTGAGTTGTTAAAAGTTTAAAGTGTCTTTGTTAATGTTGTTTAGAATAAGCTCCTCTATAAGTTTGTAGTTTTAAGTTTTAGCTGAATCTCATTTTTTGTAATAAGTCAAAAATAAGCCATAGCGTTGCAGCGTTAGGGTCTGTTTGGTAATTTCTAATAGTTTAGGGGTAACCGTTTTTCATACAAGTGTAAATTTCCTAAAGTTACCGGCCTATATTCCTGTGTTTCGTTTCTTACATTTTTCTACCCCAGAGTTTCGAAAAAAAAAAAAAGGAAAGAACACTGGCCCGGTGTGAGCAAGAACTCGAACCCGGGGATCCAAGCGATACTTCCCTTTTACACCCAACTCTACCACTGCGCCCTTTTTGGGTCTTTTTCGTTATTAAAGAATCAAGGGCTTGTGTATTTATTCACAAATTGGACCTTAAGCTTAATAAGCTGTAACAGCTTATTGGGCGTATTCTTAAGCAATTTCGTTTTTCTTATTTTGCGTTAGAATACTCATAGTGTCTAGTTTTTTTTTTGTATAATTTTTCAGAATTTTTCGTAAACCATTTAATATTTTTTATAATTTTAATTCGTTAGAAGTTTTATTTATTCATAAAAAATACAAAAATTATCAAAAAATATTTTGCTTTTGTAGAAAAATTTCTTTTATCACTATCTTTTGTAGGGAAAAATATAAAAATTTTCGTTAGGGGTCATTTTTACAACTTTGTACTTTTAAAGAAGGGTTTCCGGGTACGGGATTTTGTTTGTGACACTTTTTGGTTGTCAACGAAACTCGTTTTTCGGTCTAGTCTTTTCATTTCTTCGTTATTTGTCCCCGTAGAGCCACACACTAGTTTAGTTCAGTTTAGAAGTGAAAAAAATTTTCGTAGGGTTATTTTTAAAGATTTTAGTTTTCCCCCTTTTGGTCGGGATTCGGGCCCTCGTTTTCTGTTTAATTTCATAATTTCTAGGTTTGTCTTAAACGTTGTAGTTCAGTTATTATCTAATTTGACTTTTTTCAACTTCCAAAACTAATTTCCTTACTTCAAACTCAAATCTTCGATTGTATCGATTTTCCATTCCTTAGCCTCGTTGGGGATATAAACGACCCGATGAGACTACTCTATATACTTTCGGTTATCATTGCTCTTGTTGATTTTTAGACTTATATATTTTTTATTATTTTAAATTTATTATATATATACAGTGTGATTTCACTCAATCCAATTTTTGGCGCGTTGTCGGGTGGTGTGAAGGATTATGTTACGTTTGATCAATTGTGTTTGAAATTGTGAATATTTTCTTTTATTATAAAAAATATAAAAAGTACAAAAATATTTTTCATTTCTTTTAGTATAATTATCAGATAAAAAACCAAAGAAAAAAAAAACCAAAAATATAAAAACATTGTCAATAAAAAAAAGAAAATAAAATTCACAAATTGGTAAAATACCAAAATATAATATTCTCAACTGAGGTATTATCATAATAAGTTCCGGTGAACTTGTTGGTTCCCAACTCGAACAAAAGATTTAAAAACTTGCCTTTTGTGTCACTTGCGAGGTACGGCTCACCTTGAAAACTTAAACAAACTATAAAGTGGGTATAAGGAGGGTTGTTCCTAGGAACTACGACCCGAAAGGAGAAATAAGCTTCGCGCTATTCCTACTCCTCCGCTCACCTGTGCGTTTATCTTTTTGAGAGCTACCGTGAAGTAAGTAGATTATTTGGTTTAAGTTGTCTTATCATTTTGTCCGTTAAAATAAATTGTGAATTAATGGAAAACCCAAAAATAATCTTCTTTTTCTTCGTATCAATTAATTCTTTTCTTATCCATCTTCATGTTTAATTCTTATGACGTCATTCGATCATCGTTTGAATCCAATTTACGCGATTAAAGAATGCTCGTCTTGTGGAAGTTTGTACACTTCAAACTGTGGTTGTTCGAAAGGGAGTCTTGAAGACAAGATTCTTGTTCATAAACCCCCTCGAAATTGTGTAAGGTGTGCAAGGTGTGGAACCCCGGTTGATGGTCCATATTGTCAAGGATGTGCTCTTTTACGAAAGGAATTTATGGAAGGATTGCTTACAAACTGTATGGAAAATGAATTTTTCAAAGACTTCCAAGACACTTCCGAGTCATCCGACGACAATACCAACGTTGTTAATGCTCCTCGAGAGCCAATCGTTGTTAATCAGGACCCTAGTGAAAATTCCTCACCAAGTCCTCCACACATTGACCATTGTTGTCACAAGTGCGGTGATTCGTTAGATGGGATCTTTTGTCGACAATGCACATGTAAGTCTTGTGGGAAAGGTGCTCATTACGGTTATAATTGCCCTCCAAAAGTTCCGATTATCTCTAATCCGGAACCATGCAAAAATCAAACCATTGATGAGCCCCTACAAAACTTGCAAAGTTTGCAACAACAATGTCCTCTTGGCACATGCCAAAGATGTGGTTGCAATGAATACGATGGAGTTTGTTTTTATTGTAAAGTTGGAAATGAAACACAAATCGATGTTTCAATTCCGTACTCTTCTAACGATTCTCCAAGTGTTGCAAACCATCCTCCACAACCACAGTACGTACCTACTTCGTGAGTTATGTGGGATACGATTCTCATTACAGTTCACGATTGGTCCATCTCAAAGTCCAGTCTGTCTACAACCAGGACTGTGTTTAATCAACCTTGATTACTGTCCACAAAACTTCACCAAGTCTTCACATACTATATTTTGTTGTGAAAATTGCGGGGGTCCTCATGAAACCATCCGACAATGTCAACCAATGAATGAAGACTATTATCATGAGCAAAGTTTTTGCTATGATTCAAATTCTTTTGGTTTTGACCAATTTCAACCCCCGCAATATACCGTCAATCATCCGATCTTCACTTCCCAAAATGAGCTTCTCAATTCTCAAAATAAGCTTATGGAACAGATGACAACCTTACGTGACTTGGTTGATCAAGTCATACAAAAGAAGGAAGAAGAAAAGCGAATCGCGGAAGAACAACAAGCGGTAAAGATCGATCTTCGAGATTTACCATTTGCTACTTATTGATGACGCAGACATATATTGTGCAATCACACCAGTTTCACCAATCGAGGAACCGATAAATCTCTAACGTTATATGGGGAACGAGCATTCTTGGACACTATTTCCGGATGGAATCAGACGAATTCATAAAGTCTAGTGTTAAGGACCTTGTCCCAATCCCAAGTGAGTCCGAAGGTATTCCCGACAGTGTGTGTGATGTGCCTCTTTGTGAAAACACCACCCCTCTTGAAGCTTTCAAAGAACATTCTGAGACTATCATCGATTACAACGATGATTCTACTTCGAGTGATGACGATTCTTATGAGAACATCGAGTATGTCGATGCATCACCTCCCGATGTTGAGATCGTCAGCTTAGAGGTGGTGGATATTGTTGATCCGGAAGTTGGAAGGATTGATGATGACATTCTTTTAACAATCAAAGACGATATCCTTCGTGAAAAATTGTTGAATGTCAATCTTCTTATTGCTAAGATCGATTCATTAAGAGATAATCCTACTCCATCTTCCGAAGTTGTGATCAAGTCTACCTCCACATTTCCTAATCTTTTCTTGGAGGAGGCTAACACCTTTGATAATTCTATTCCCGAATCTGAAACTTTCAGCTTTAATCTAGAAGAGAAGTTTGTCAGAGGCATAGTCCCAACTTATCATTCTGAGTTATCTCTTCTTTATAAAGCTTTTCTACTTTGTATAACGATCATTTTAAAGAGAGGAGTAGTGGCAATACCACTACTCATGTTGATTTTTCTCAATATGATTCGTTTCTTTTGATCTTTCAAAATGTTCAGTTTCCTCCTGCTGGTTAGGAGTGACTTTAATAATGAGAGTTCCCGTTTGAACTCACTCACATCATACTCCTCTCCGGAACTTGAATGTATTCAAATTTAAATTGAGTCCGATCGGGAGATTTGATTCTATGGACCTCGGATTCGGTAATGGTAATGTGGTCTACAACTTATGTGAATGCACCATACTTGTGGTATGACCAATCTTCTCTCTTCACCTTATGTCTGTTATGGATTTTTCTTGCTTTTCTCAGTATCCCGTTGTCCCTCATATTTCTCTTCACAGGAATGAAGTTACCATTTTTTGATCCCGGCATCTCAATTTATCATTCTTTTATGCCGGATGTATCTCATCGGAGTGGAACTTTCATGAAATTCAATGTTTATCCAAACCACTTGAATGAAAATCCGATGGAGATTTTATCTTCCACTTGTTTCCCCATGGACCAATGAATTCGGGGTCGAGTCGAGCTTGTGACTCGGTTAACAAAAACAAGCGGGGCTTTTCGGTTTGGGGGGGGTGGCAAACCATGCTTATCAGTTTTCTTCTTTCTTTATGCTAATAAGTGTTTTGTGTGTGAAGGCTTACATTTTCCATTACTCGTGTTTTGTCCATATTTTGTGTGCTTTGTATTGTATATCCAGGATTTCCCGGATTGTGAAGATTCTCGTGCTTGCAGTATCCACATGAGTTTTCTCACACCTCAGATTCAGTGTTGGGAATCCAATATCCTAAAAATCTAATTCGATAACGTTTTTATCTTTTGGCACACTTCATAAACGGCCGTAGATTTACGTAGGAACCCCTTTGAAACATCGAGGACGATGTTTAGTTCTGTATTATGGGGGGATCTTCGATTTGCTTTTTGCCTGCAGTCGTTTTTATCATGACAATTCCCGTTTTACCACCAAATTTTTGCAAAAAAAAAAAAAAAAAAAAAAATTTAAAAATTTTCAAAAATAAAATAAGTGTTTTGTCACAGTTCTGACTTTCCTAATGGGTAGAATGAAAATAATTTTTGACTCGATCGGGCGTGTTGAGCCCTAGCTAGTTCCTCAACTCACCACTGGTAGGCTAAGCTTTCACGAATTCGATTGCTTCGAATTTTAATAATGTGAAGAACAAGAAGTGATAGAGTTAAATATAAGTTTATGTGCCAAGCAAGATTCTTCTTAAACTTATATGAGTAACTTGTGTCTTTTTCTCCCATTAGCTTCTAATCCACCTAATCATACGTACTCAATTCATTTCAACTAAGTCAATCAATGTTTTTAGAAAAAGCTTCAAATTTGTACCTTGATTCTTTAAAGCGAGATTTTTCTGTTCTTAATAATTCGAAAGTCAAAGAAGCATATGAATGAAGTATGAATGCAAAAATGCATGAATATTGAAATTTTGCCAATGAAGCATACATTTGATTATATGGAGCAAGTAAAAGATGTGTCGTGATATCCCACTCCGCTAACCACGAGGTGGGGGTTCAAACTAAGACATCTTTGCTTCTAGGGATTTGGTGTGTTGTGATATCTCACCAGGAAGCG
>BQNB010104983.1:0-14860 GCA_026074375.1 Tanacetum coccineum
CCCCATTGTCATCTTGGTTTGTTTGAGATCCGTTTCCAGGCTGTCAATTCTTGATATCAACTGAGGAACTACCTGAAGTAAATCATCCACAATCATTTTCCCTTGAGCCTGTTCTTGTGGGGGTGAGAAGTGTTGGTGGACAGGAGATGGCTCCTCAAAGGTGTGCTCAAATGGTTCAGGTTCAGTTTCAGGTATAGGTGTAGGTGTAGGTATGGATGCAGGGATAGGTGTAGGTAAAGGAATGGATGCAGGGATTGGTGTCAGTGAAGGAATGGATGCAGGGATTGGTGGTGGAGATTATACTAGAGGTGATGATGTAGATGGTACTGGAAGTGTTGATGCTGATGGTTGATGTTCTTGTCCTGCAGTTGGATTAGTAGTAGCAACAAATAACATAGCAAGCAATAAAGGTCTTGGTGCCCCTCGAAAACCCCTTTTCATATTCCCAAAGATCTTTTTGGTTAGGGTCACAGCCAGATAAGGGTGTTTGTTTTCCGTTGGAACGTTCAAAATCAGTTGCAGAAAACGAGGATACATCAAAAACTTCGTCTTGCTTTTCAACAGTATTAATATAAACTAACTAACAGTATTAAGATAAGCTAACTAACAGTATTAAGACTACTTAGCTACCAGAATTAAACAAACTATACAACTAAGCCTCCCCTTAAATGTAGCTATTATCATACCAATGCTAACCACCAAGTAATTAAACCGTGGTCCATCAAAAGGTTTGGTCAACAGGTCAGCTACATTTAAGTCTGTGTGAATTTTCTCCACACTAATGAGCTTCTTCTCATAACAATCTCTTATAAAATGGTGACGTATCTCGATGTGCTTTGTCTTGGAATGATATACTGGGTTCTTCACAATGCAGATTGTGCTTTCATTATCAATGTGGATTTTGGTATTCATGAAATTGAAACCATAGTCCAGCAATTGATTTTGAACCCACAATACTTGTCCACAGCAATTTGCAGCAGCTACATATTCAGCTTCAGTTGTTGAAGTAGCCACTATTGTCTGTTTCTTACATTGCCATGAGATAAGTCTTTGTCCAAGAAATTGACAACCACCTGTTGTGGATTTCCTGTCAAGGTTGGACCCACCATAATCACTATCAGAGAATGCTTCCAAGTCAAAGGGTGATTCCCTTGGATACCATAAGCCCAAGTTTGGTTTGCCCTTAAGGTACTTGAAAATTCTCTTCACAGCATTGAGATGTGAAGTCTTGGGAGTGACCTGAAAACGAGAACAAACACATACTGCATACATTATATCAGGTCTAGAGGCAGTTAAGTACATGAGGGAACCTATCATGGATCTGTACAAGTGTACATCTACATCAATAGCTTCCTCATCCTTTGTCAGAGGCACCTTGGTCTCCATGGGTGTTATTGCAGCTTTCACATTTACAAGATCAAATTTCTTGAGTATCTCAGCTACATACTTGTCCTGAGATATGAAGATCCCTGCCTTGTTCTGTTTGACTTGTAATCCTAAGAAAAATGTGAGTTCACCCATAGAACTCATCTGAAATCTGCTTTTCATTAAGGCTTCAAACTCATCACACCAAGACTTGTTGGTAGAACCAAAAATGATATCATCAACATACACTTGAACCAGCATGATATCCTTCTTGTCCCTTTTAATAAATAAAGTCTTGTCAATTGTGCCCCTCTTGTATCCATGCTTCTCTAGGAATGTTGATAAAGTAGCATACCAAGCTCTAGGAGCTTGATGCAGTCCATACAAAGCTTTGACCACCTTATAAACCTTCTTAGGATGATCAGGATCAACAAAACCAGGAGGTTGTGAGACATAAACCTCTTCATCTATAGTGCCATACAGAAAGGCACTTTTTACATCCATTTGGTATACTATGAACCCCATAAATGAGGCAAAGGCTAAAAATAACCTGATAGCTTCTATTCTTGCCACAGGAGCAAAAACCTCATCATAGTCAATACCTTCTTCCTGTGTGTACCCTTGGGCCACCAATCGTGCCTTATTCCTCACAACCACGCCTCTTTCATCTCTTTTATTTCTGTAGACCCACTTTGTACCAATCACCTTCATTCCATGAGGTAGATCTACAAGAACCCATACTTGTTGTAGCTTGAACTGTAACAATTCTTCTTGCATGGCTTGAACCCAACTGTCATCTTGTAGAGCTTCAGCAATCTTTTTAGGTTCCTCCTGAGATAGAAAACAGGCAAACAAACAATGTTGTTGATCTTTGTGATTGTTTCTTTGCTGCTTTTGAATATAACTGAGAAGAGCATGAGCTCCTGATTTTTGCTGCACTCTGCTTCTAGTTTGCACAGCTGACTTAGGATCACCAAGTATTTGACTTTTTGGGTGAATATTATGAATCCTAAGTGTAGGAGTAGGACTGACTTCAATTTCTGTTGGTAAACTGTTGAAGTCAGTTATTAAACCCTCCTCATCATAAGATGCCTCATCAAAAATTCCTGTCTCAGACTTGTGAAAGATTTTGAGCTCTGGCATAGGTGAATCATCAAGATCAAGCCTACCAGTATTAACTGTCTGACTACCAGTATTAACTGAAGGAGTACTGATAGAGTTGTTTTTAGGTACTGTCCCTAAATGCTTTAGGGCAATTTCTTCCAACTCTCTTCTAAAAGCTTGAATCTTAGGATTATCTTCTAAAGTGTCAGTAGAGGAATCCTTCTTCTCTTTTTGAGGTTCTGTCAAGGTCTCCTCTTTCTTTGAATTTGTGGAAGATGTCCTTGATTCAACTTTTTCTTCAGGAATCTTTACAGCTGAAGGCACAACAATAAGCTCTACTTCCTCATCTTTTTCCTTCAGATGCAATAGGTTTAGGAGTTTTGTGGAAGTACATGCACTGTTAGCTTACTTCTGATAGCACCTGCATGTGGGTTAGGCGTGATTCTACAAAGGATAAAGGAATATGTTCATAGAAATCACGTGAGATAATCAATTTCAAACATCCTCTTATACCCTAATCCTTTGTATTTTCGGGTTTATCTTACAAGAATATTTAACATTGCAGATTTACTTCTAATCTTTTGGGTACTAAATTATAAACCCTATAGGTTCTTTGCTTTTTTTGTGTGTACACCCAACTAAGAATCCTTCATCAGGATTTTCCCATCAAACTTGCCAAGACCTAAGAGTATTAGAATGGGAACATGACACCCAAAATGTTTTATGTAGCTAATAATTGGTTTGAGGCCAGCAATAGCTCATATGAGTTTTTTGTTTTGAGGTTTTGTCACTCTTAACCCTATTAAAAATTTAGCACAGCACAGTTCTAACTGCTTCTGCCCAAAAAGTGGTTGGATAAGAAGAGACTATGCTTGCTAGTTTTAGCAAGCCTCAATTGGGGTTATGTCATTTCTTTAGCCACTTATTTTGTTGTAGAGTTCTGGCATTACTATACTCTTGTTTTATTCACTTGTTTCCCACATATAATTCAAGCATATCTCTATTCATTAAATTCAGTGCCAGTATCTGATTCTAGATTTTGAACTCTTTGACTAAGCTGGTTTTCAATCTGCCTAAATAAAGGTCTGTAAGATATGCCACTAGTTTCATCCTTAGAGGCTTAAAATGAATACCCAAACTAACATTCTGGTGCAATCATCAGTAATTACAAGGCAATAACTTGCATGATTAATGCTTCTCACAGAAGTAGGACCAAAAAGATCCATATGCAAGGTGGTTGTGGCCAGTGATTAAACTTTCTAATCTTGGGCCTTGCGCAGGAGGCCCTGTGTTGTATGCACTTTTGGCAGGCAACACCTTGTTGTGGTCATTTTTTGAAAAACCATAGAAGGTTAGACACCTCTGACTAGGTTTACCCTTCACAAGTTTGTTTAAGATTTTTTAAAAATTGCAATATGGACCTAACCTCTATGCTCATAATTTAGACTCATCAGATGTGGCTTTAGCAATCAAACAGGCAAAACCTTTTGTAGGAGTAGGTGTCTTCATGTCAAAACTGTACATATTGTGGTGTCTAGGGACCTTTAAAAGTATCTGATTTTCATCAGGCATTTTAAAGTCAGAAGACACAACAAGACATTCAGTTTCAGTAAAAAGAACCTTGTGCTGCTTATCACATATTTGTGATATTGAGAAAAGGTTAAAATGCCCTAATTATTTTTACAAAAGGACACACTCATCAAAATCTAAGCTACATACTCTTATTCTTTCCTTTACCAGATATGTGCCTTTGCTACTCCAAAAAGGTAACAGATCCCCTATTGAATTCATCATAATCCTCTAGTTGATCCTGGTTACCTGTCATGTGCCATGAGCTCCACTAATCAAATATTCCTATAATATACCTGTTTTCTACTGATGTTCCTGCACATGAAAAAGAGAAATTAGTTTCTCTTAGGGACCCAGGCCTTTTCAGGCTTGGGTCTGCCTTGTGGACCTTTAGCATTCACAGTTCTATTAAAAATAGGTCCACTGTTATAATGGAAGTTTGGTCTAGAGTTCCTCCAATTATAACTTGCTGAGGTCTTAACAGCAGATCCCCAAGTTCCCATTACAGAATTAGAATGAGCCATTTGTGTTGTAGATTTGGCAAAGGGTCTTCTTACAGATGAATATGATTTTGAAAAATCTATTCTTTGATTAATTTGATTCATCTGTGGTCTTTTGGGACTCAAATTGTTTGAGGTCTTGTGAGGTATTGGTTGTCTAGGTCTAACAGTATTAACTTTAGAACTATCAGTATTAACTTTAGAACTAACAGTATTAACTTTATGCCTACCAGAATTAATATTTGTCCAACCAGTATTAATATTAGGCCTAACAGAATTAAACTTTGGCCTACCAGCATTAAGTTGTACTGATCTAGGAACAAATTTATTTGCATGATTAACCCTGTTTGCTTTAGTCCATACTGGTTTTGCCACCCCATTACCAGTATTAAAAACCCTCTTAACCTCAGCTTCCCTTGCCATTTTCTTTTCGTAATAGTCACAATCTTTGATCAAGTGACTTAGACTACCACAAACAAAATATTTCTTCTTTGTAAAAGAGTAACCTTCCCTAGTTTTCTCTTTCCATCATATCATTCCAATTCTTCTATTATTTTATGTGTTTCATCTATTCTTTGGTGGTTGACTAGGGAGTTTTTTGGGTGAGACCACAACTAGGTTCAACTTCTTTTGATTTTGGGAGCAGCACGTCTTGTTTCATTAATTTACTTTCCAAACCTTGATCTTTGACATACTCATTTGGTTCTTTCTAAACTTTCTGATTCAGTCTCAAAAGAGTGCTCAGAGGTGTTTCCACAAGATCCTTCACTGTCATTTGATTGACAGGTAGAATGCTCAGAAGAATTTTCATCTGACACACTAATTTCAGGTTTTTGAGGACCCTTTTTACCATAAACATACAAAGAATCATTTCATTTCCTCTTATGGTTTAGGAGAATAATCTCCACTTAGGGGATGTGGAACACCTTTAAAATCATTGGTCTTAGTAAATCTACTGTATGAAGGTTTTCCTATTGAATCCTCTTTTGAACATTTAAAAACAGAAAAGTTCATTTCTTCCTCATAACTTAGAAGCTTATTGTTTGATTTTATTTAAAATCTAAGCCACTTTTCTGTTTGATCTCATGCTAGAATCAATTAATATCAAGATTCTTGGAAGAATCTTTCCATGAATCTAATGTTTTCTGCAATTGTTCCTTTTCTTTGACAGCTTTCATTCCTATTCTCCTATATCTTTTAAGCTTTTCATCTTTTTCATATATTTCATTAGAAGAATAAGTAAGCTTTTAATTTTGGAAAATTTCATGTTTTTGAAAAAGTAACAAGTTGAGCTTTCTAGTTTCTTAAATGCTTGACTATAGGCAGATATTTGTGCTTCTTGATCTCATAAAACTGATTCATTTGTTCATCAAATAGTGTTCTTTTAAGAGAATTGTTATGATTAAATGATGTTTTAGACATAAAGTTACTCATTGCTTGTGCTGATAGCCATAAGTGCATGATTTGTTTCTTCAGCTTCAGTATGTTCTCCCCAATTGACAATCCCATCATGAATTATCAGCAAACCCATATGATTTTTCTCTTGCTTCCCAGCTTCTTGATGTTGATACAATGAGTCCCTCTTCTTCTTTCCATCATGTGTTCCCTTTGCTGTCACACTTTCCCTAGCAAAGTGACCAGGTTGGGTACAATTAAAACAGTCAAACTTCTTTTTGTCCAAAGCAAAAATGTGTTTTTTCCATCTAACTCGAACTCTCTTTCCTGTTTTCTTATAGAACTTTTCATTTCGTATAGCTATCATTGGTATTTGCCAATTTATGGTCCATTTTCTTTTATGTAAACATCATCAATTTGTTCCAGATCTTCATGAAGTAAGTCCTAGTCCTCTGATTGTTTGGCAAAAAGGAAATAGATTACTTCATCAGCAAAACCAGCAAGAACTTCTTTTTCAGGAACATTTGTTGAAGAAGTATCAAGGAGTGCACAAAGTATGTATTGCACCTAGTAAAACCAGAAATTAAACTTATTTAGTGCGACTTTTATGTTGTGGCGAAAACAAAACAACATTTGAGCACTTGAAGATGTTTTTGAAACACACTTGATTTAGTGCTCAAAAACTCTAAGGTTATTGTACCTAATACATCAATAGATAAATTGTTCAATCTCTGGATTAGTTCTATTGTCATGCCAGAGTGGACCTTGATGAAGGAATGACTCTTATAGAAACTTATGATTTGGTCCTTGGTTGAGACTTCTGCAACCATGAGACTTCCAATTGAGAAAGCATCTGTTGTATATCTGTCATATTTCCCTTTTCAAGGCCCTTCTGAATTGGAATATTTTAAATGCTTCAAAAGGTTGTTTGAATATAGACCTTCTGAACCACATTTTCTTTGGAATTAGGCATTACACAAAACTAGTTCTGATGGCCTTCCCATATCTCTTTTGCATCATCCATTCCATGAAATCTTCTCATATTGTTTCTTTGGAAATGGCCATTCAAGAAAAAAATTTTTAGCAATTCTTTCCTTCTTCTAACAAGGCTTGACATCTCTACAGCAGTTACTGGTCGAAAGTACTCGAACAAACCATCTCTTACAGTTGAAATTCTCTTCTTGGAGTTTCATTCTGTATTACCTTCCATACTTCATTTTCAATGTACTCAGGTAATGCTCATCGCCATAGCCCATATATCATATCTCCTTCTTCAGAATTGGGAGTTTGATTATTTGTTGATAGCTAGTTGTTTGTGGAATAAACATGTTGTTGTTGTTTAGATGCAGCACAGTATCTGATGCTTCTTCATGTTTGATTCTTATCACTGAGATTGTTGTGAAGAAATCATCATTAGCAGGTTGAAGACATTTTGTAAAGATTTGAGGGTGTTTGTTTGTTGGTTATTTGTGGATTTTCTTTCTAAAGAGTCCCTCTAAAGCTCTGATTCACTTGTAGGGTCCTTGGTTTAGGATCTGACTAGCCTTTGTAAGACGATAGATAACTTGGTATAAAATCCAAATCAACTATATGAGAGACATATAGACTATGAATTTCAAGTGTTTATTAATGAGGAATCTAAAACAAAGAATTAAAGATAGAAACCAATAATTATTAAAATGCTATAAGTTCTATACTTCATTGATTTTTCTAAAAACGTTGTTGTACATAACATTGTGCCTTAGGGTGTCCTCTTATACACCAAGGAAACCCTAATGGGCTTTACAACCGTGTGAAAGGATAATACATATCCTTTTCCTTAAGATAATCTCCTAAAGATTTCTTTTAAGATAACTATTACTATTCTGTTACATAAACAGACTTAACTATAAACAGAACTAACTATGACCAATACTAACTCTTAGTACTACTATTCTACCGGTACTAACTTAGTACTGCCAGACTTAACTTAATACTGCTAGTATTAACTCAATACTAACAGAACTAACTATTACTACCAGACTTAACTGTTATACTACCAGAATTAAGTTTGTTACAATCTATTTCCCAACACTACTTAACCCTTCTTTCCCTTCCTTTAATATTAAGCACTTTGAGTGCTTAATTGGCTTTTCCCGGCTTATTCATTTAAGCTATCATCGAGCTTATATTTTTCCCACAATCTTCATAACACTAGCTATTTTTAGTAATTTTTTAGGATTTTAGTTTCGTAGTTTAGTAATTTTAGTGAATTAATTTAGTTTATAACTTTAAAAAGTCATAAAAAACAGAAAAATAATCCGAAAAATAAAAATCTTTTTTATAAAATTTTATTTTATTATAAAGTTTGTAGGAAAATTAATTTCACTTTCGTAAGAAGTCTAATTTCAAAAATTACTTTTTATAGAACGGGTTTGTGTTTCCCGTTCTCGGTTTTCATTTTTTATCTCCGTTTAACTCTGTTCTTCGTTTCTAGTTTTTTGTTTAAACTTCGTTTTAGTCTATTAGAATACATTTTAAAAGAATAAACTAAAAATTAGGTTTCATTTTTGTAGAATTTAAGTTTTTGGCTTTAGTTTTAGTGTCCCGTTTCGCGTTTTTAGTTAAATTTTAAGTTTCCAATAATTATCTTTATGCTTAATTGTTAGTACTTGTTTTATTTTAAGTCTTTTTGTAATTAAACAAATCAACTTTGTCCCCATTCACATCATATTCGTAGGCTAAAAGTGGTTTCAAATTACTCAATCGTTGGGGTAAACGACCCGGGTGATCATTCTTCCCGGTTAAATATACGTATTATATATTATATATATATATATATATCTTTTTAAGAGTGAATTTTCCTTAGGGAATTTTCTTAATTGCTCTGTGGTATATATATCGTAATATTTTAATTGTGTATCAGTTGGTAGTTTACTCAAAAACTACTAGGTAATCTAATTCAACCTTGGTGTTATATAAGAAGAATGGCTATCCCCAGAGCAAACGGTTATGGTAAAGAATACAAATGTAAATGGCTGGTAGTTTGCAAAAAACTATAATGCCAATGAGTTGGTAGTTGATGTGTTGCTGAATAGACAAGTTGCTGACGAAGTTGATAGCTGAAGATATAAAAAAATATTAAAGATCAAAGGATCAAGTTTGTCAAAGTGTGTTTGGATACATCCTACAAGAGCTTAAGAAGAATAAAATGAGTAAACATGAAAGTTAAACAAGTTTGAACAATCATGTTTAGGGATAGGATTGTTTGGAATTATTCATTCCTGACTTGTAACGTTAGTTTTCATTAGTTTAAGTTAATCCGATAGTTAGTAATTAGTACTGTCACTACAAAGATTAGTTAGTCAGTTAGTTACAGTACCATCAGTATAAAATAGTTAGTATCGTTTAAGAGATATGCATGAGATATTATAGGAAAAGATATGCATTATCTTTTACACGTTTTTGTAAGTCTATTAGGGTTTATCCTTGGTGTATAAAAGGAACCCTACGACATTAGAGAACAAACATCTCTCACCAAAAAGCATTCTCATAGTTAGTTATCTGTAATCATTTTAGCAAAATAATACAAAAGTTTAGTTATTAATATTCATTGTTCTTCTTAGCATTATAAGTTAGTTTCCGCATAGCTTATAGTGTTCATAGTCATTGTTTCTCCTGTAGTTTGTGTGGAACTATCCATATTGGCTACAACCCTTAACAGGCTAGAAAGATCTATATTGAATTTGGATCTACATATATCCAAGGGATGTCAGATTTTTGTAGCCTAAGTAATGCAGAAGAAGTCAGATAAAAAACGACTAGAAGACATACCGGTAGTTAGAGAATTTCTAGAAGTTTTTCTTGAAAATCTACCTGGCCTCCTTCCTGTTCGTCAAGTAGAATTTCAAATCGATTTGGTTCCAAGAGTAGCACCAGTATCCCGAGTACCCTATAGATTAGCTAATGCAAGAACTATAAAATCAGCTATAAGAGTTAGCAGACAGAGGTTTCATTTGACCAAGTACATCACCTTGGGGAGCTCCTGTCTTATTTGTCAAAAAGAAAGATGGATCTTTCAGAATGTGTATTGATTATCAGGAGCTGAATAAACTCACTATAAAGAATCGTTACCCGTTACCCAGGATTGATGAATTATTCGACCAACTTCAAGGTTCGAGTGTCTACTCGAAAATTGACTTAAGATCTGGCTATCACCAACTGAGAGTCAAAAACAAAGATAATTTGAAGTCTGCTTTCAGAACAAGATACGGGCACTATGAATTTCAAGTGATGCCATTTGGTTTAACTAACGCACCTGCGGTATTTATGGACCTCATAAACCGCGTGTGCAAACCATACTTGGATAAATTTATGATAGTGTTCATAGATGATATTCTCGTCTACTCCCGTAACAAAGAAAAGCACGCAAATCATCTAAGAATAATCCTTGAATTACTCAAAAAGGACAGTTTGACACTAGTATAATAGTTTAGATACTGAACATCAAAGATTGCATAACAATACAAGTTATAATAGTTTCAAGATTAATTGATACTTATAAATATATCCTTTCTTCCTGCAAAACTAACAACACCTGTGGACTAGGCCAAATGCTAGTATGGTCTTAAAAAGCAGAGCCTATGACGCCCTGTTCAATCCTACCCGCCCTTACCGGCCTATTTAACACGCAAATCCTATTCAAAAATATGAGTCCGATCTATGATCTTAACAGTACTCAACAACCCATAGTTGATTCAAACGACACAGAAAGATGGATTTGTTTTAATGATAGTTTTGAAAAAGTGCAGAGGCGTAACAAATGCGAAAACTGATCATTTCGAATATCAATTTATGATTTCAATGTAATCCAAGATGAAAATTTTAGTTAACAAAAGATTAATGATATAATCTCGATCAAATGAACTTATTTTATAATTATCAAAAGTAAGAGTGTCATTCAGTCCTAATTTTAAATTAATTTCATACAAATCCATCTCTAATAAACACATACGTAAATAAATAAATAAATAAATAGATCAACATCACAAAAGTTGCTAAAGTTACTGAACAAGGACTCCTTGAGGGTTTAACGACAAACACATAAGGGTTAGGTTCTGCATACCTAGTTTCTTTCGTAATTATGAATATTGTAGACATCAACAATGGAAATATTTTTGCTATCGACTTTCTAAGATGACTTTTATACACTCGAGATTGGTGTTCAAGGAAGTTTTTTGGTGGTTCGAGTAGATCCAAAGCTGCCAAACGCTCATCTTCTGTATAATTTATCTCTTGTGCATCATGCCCAATAGCCCATTGCTACCATTAGGTTCATTCATCTTATGGGCAGCTTGCTGATACAGGCTCATTTTTAACCTATACTTTACGGTCCTACGCCTCACACTAAACATTTCTTGTACACTTTCCCTTTGAGGTATACTGAATCTCCGCTGCCAAAGTTGTCAATAAAGAACATTAAATGGATAATAATAATAAGTAATTGTACTATGAACAAAAAAAACATTTCTTTAGCTAAATGTATTACCCAGAGTTCTGCTATAAGCATAGCAGCACAACTATCTTCACATTCCTTCTAGTCCTTGGCGTTGGGTTCTTTGAGAATTAAGGTCATGAATCTTGAGCACAAGCCACCAGAATTTTTGATTAGCTGATAATCCTTATTAACATGCACCAACACCTTTTCACCACCATTCAGCTTATAAACTTGTTTTGCGGTCATTTTTTGTGTCCTAAGAATGTTTCCATTCCCATCTATAAGATTATCATATATGTTAGAATTTCCTATCTGTCCCTAAGTTATACTCTCAAAAATAAACAACCCGTTCCACCTTTAACTCCCATACGCCACCCTCCATCACTACTAAGTACTAACCTCCTTAGCATGTAATCAGACTTGGAATAAAAAAAACTTGAGAATTAATTCAGACCAATAAAACCACTAGCCCTGTCTTCAAATTTGAAAAACTGCTCCAACGAACATCAATATTCTTTAGCCTAACAGTTCCTTTTTTCTAAATAGTAATTCTAGCTTTTAAACTCTACAATCTTAGACCTCACAGTCTCCCCTTTTCTACTTTTTCCTAAAAGGGTTAATACATACGAAAGTTACTAAGGTTTCCACAAATGTTGTCCTAGTACAGGTGTTTCATTTTGTGTTGTGGGGTTACTAACGTTTTCTATGTCCGGTTTATTTAGGGTACTCGACGTTTATAAAAGTTTTATTACTATGTTATTTTGTTGAAGGGGTTTACGGTTGTGTAACAGGTTATTTGAGTGCAACGTTCACCCGACATACTTCCTTCGTCACCAAATTGCATCCATGTTGGTTTTTCACTATCCTTTCATGTTATTATATTTATTTACAAACTAACAATCCATGTATTTGATCTGAAATTGATCTTGAAAATATCTTTAGTCATCAAGAATGGAAAAGTCCAGCCCATTTCGTTTTCTTATCAGTTCATACAATCCTTAACGTATTCCTATCTGACCCTTAATTATACTCCCGAAAATAAACAACCCGTTCCACCTTATAACTCCCATACGCACCCACCATACTACTAAGTACTAACCACCTTAGCAATGTAAACAAGACTTGGAATAAAAAAAACTATGAGAATAATTCAGCCATAAAACACTAGCCCTGTCTTCAAGTTTAGAAACCTGCTCCAACGAAACATCAATATTCTTAGCCTAACAGTCTCCTTTTTTTCTACTTAGAACTTCTCATCTTTAAACTCAACAATCTTAGCCTCACAGTCTCCCTTTTTTCTACTTTTTCCTAAAAGGGTTAATACATACGCAGGTTACTAAGGTTTCCACAAATGTTGTCCTAAGTAACCAGGGTTTCATTTTGTGTATGTGGGTTACTAACGTTTTCATGACCGGTTTATTAGGTTACTCTTATAACGCATCCTCTATTGCTATATAAAGAATATATAAAGAATTAAACAAAGAGGATAAATCTGCCTACGGCGGCAAATTTTTCCCATAGAGCAACGCCAATTTACTCTATATACAAGGGTCAAATATATTTGTACCATACAACAAGTAAAAAGTAAATGTTTTGACATCAATATCTACCGCTTTAAATCTAATGGCTGAGATCCGCCACTCTGCTGGGCTGTGAAGCCTTGTTCATTCCCACCGCATACCTGTTAAGCTCCCAATTCAAGTTAATCCCAAAGTTAACTTCATTAATCATTACAGCAAAAAAAAAACACATGGAAAACTTACTGCCTTGTTCCTGAAGAGTGTTCGGGAGATATCGGCGTATGCATCAATATGACTGGTTTTCAGCAAAAATTACCCCGTGATACAAAAGAGCCAAAACAAAGTAGTTTGTGGGCAAAATTTAAAGGCAAATCGAAGTGGAAAGTAAGTAGGAAGGTCATCGTAATTGTACAATGTAAGCTTTGTCATGGATATTTAATCAAGTGGAGCTATTATATAACATTTTATATGATGAGATTTAATATGATCAAAGCATGGTGTAAGTTATAAAGAGTACGCATTTAATTAAAAGAGTTACGTAAATATTATGGTTTAAAAATGATTTAATCCTCTAACTTTATTTGTTTGGAGGTTCATGTCAACCAAACCTAAAAAACAATTACTTTTTTTCACATTGGCAAAAGAGGGGTACCGTTAAATGGGTGAATGTTTGAGGATTATTAACAACAACAAAACTTAACTATGTGAAAGTGTAAAATAATAATTACCAGAGCTGAAATTTGGATAGGTACCCGATGAAAGGTCTGAACTCATCCGAGCCTTTAATAGGTAGATCGGGGACACCATAATCCACGACATGAGGCGTCGTAAACATGAAAAATAAAAACATAATATAGAGACTAAGACCAAAGGAAACAACGTAAAAGCTTCGAAGGTAAATAAGACGCAGTGCAAAGATAGATGCCAAGGTTGTTGTTACAAGGCACCTACGACGTACGTGTAGGACCGTTTTATCTTGGGAGATCTGGTAAAGCCACCAAAACTAAAGCCACCAAAACTAAAGCCACCAAAACTGCCTCCATGGGTACAAAGCTGCTGATACGGTAGCTTTAATACAGTCCATAGCCTCACAACCATAAAGTAATGAAAAGACATACAAATAAACAACACGATCAGGATAAATCAATACAAAAGTTAGGCAAAGAGAGGCCTCAAACAATACAAAAGAACAAATTAATTCTGCAGACATAATTAACCTTGAATAAAAGCATCAACATGGGATCGCCAAAGTAACACATCAACAACACTAGGGTTAAAAGTTCAAACATAGAAACAATCAATCAATCGATAACATTAAAAAAAGATAACCTTTGATTTAATTATCTGTGCAAAAGTCAGTTGGAATGGTTTTAAAACAAGTGATATGAGGCTTCGAGCATATGTTTTAGTATTTCCTCACCGAGGATAGGATTTTGGAAGGTATGTAAACATTTATCTCATACATGCACTTATAATATCGTGGTTCTTTTATATTTGAAATCTGTTGATATTATATTTGTGGAAGTATTATTTTTGATTTTGAACCCAAAACATGTCAAACTAAACCTTGAAAGTCAAAAGTGTGTTTCTGTTGTGATCTTATGCATTTTTGTGCTAACCATTGTTTTGATGAAAATTGAGAAATATTTGAAACTTCTGATAGAACCTTCAATGTTGATGATGGACACATACTAATCGAACATTACTGATGGAACATTGCTAATAGAACCTTCAACTTTGCTGATGCACACTTGCCGATGGAACATTACTCATAAAATCATGCAGATAGAACCTTGAACCTTGCTTATGAAACCTTGCTGCTAACACCTGTTGGAATTTGTCCATAGTAAATAATATATGTCCAAATTATTTATTCGATCCTAAGGGGCGTACACGTTAATACGTAAACAATGTTTAAACAGTATTTTAAG
>BQNB010104984.1:0-11352 GCA_026074375.1 Tanacetum coccineum
TAGAAGGAGGAAAGAATTTGTTAATGAATTTCGAAACTAGATCATCCCATGTAAGAATCGATTGAGAGGGCTCTTTTTCAAGCCAAATCCTGGTTGCTCCCTCTAGGGAAAATGGGAAAAGCATAAGCTTTACCGACGTACTCAGGACGTTCAGAAACTTCATCATTGAAGTGATCTTGTTGAAATATCAGATGTGAGCATGTGGGTCTTCTTTATCGTATCCAAAAAATTGCTTGTTTTGAACAAGGTTTAGTAGACCATGCTTGATCTCAAAATTGTTTGCGTTGATCTCGGGAACAACGATTGCATCCTCGTAACCCTCGGTGGGTGCTTCGAGCAATTAAGCCATAGTACGATTATCGTCCATCATAACTATGGGAGGATTGTTATTTGGTTTCTCAAGATTGGTTGATTCAACAGAAGTTTGCCGGACTTGTTGTTGTCTACGTTTACGGGCTTGAGAACGAGTGCTCATGCACAAAATAGAAATTTAAAAAGAAAATTTACACTGATTTTTTTTTTGGTTTTTCAATGATTTATTCACAATTGATTTTAACGGACAATGAGATAAGACAACTTAAACCAAATAATCTACTTACTTCACGGTAGCTCTCAAAAAGATAAACGCACAGGTGAGCGGAGGAGTAGGAATAGCGCGAAGCTTATTTCTCCTTTCGGGTCGTAGTTCCTTGGAACAACCCTCCTTATACCCACTTTATAGTTTGTTTAACTTTTCAAGGTGAGCCGTACGTTGTAAGAGACACAAATGGCAAGTTTTTAAATCTTTTGTTCGAGTTGGGAACCAACAAGTTCACCGGAAGTTATTATGATAATACCTCAGTTGAGAATATTATATTTTGGTATTTTTTACCAATTTGTGAATTTTATTTCTTTTTTATGGACAATGTTTTTATATTTTTGGTTTTTCTTTGGTTTTTATCTGATAATTATACTAATAAAAGAAAATAAAAAATATTTTTGTATTTTTTTTATATGTTTATAAAAGAAAATATTCACAGATTCAAACACAATTTGTCAAACGTAACGATAATCGTTTTCACAGCCTCCCCGGCAACGGCGCCAAAAATTGATTGTTAAGTTTTATACTAAATATATAATATATGATAAAATATAAAATATATATAAGTCTAAAAATCAACAAGATCAATAAAACCGAGAAGTAGTATAGAATGTTCCCGGGTCGTTTATCCCCAACGAGGCTGTGCTGGAAAATCGATACAGTCGGAAGATTTGAGTTTGAAGGAGAGAAATGATTTGAGAGTGTGGAAAGTTAAATTAAACAATAACAAACAAAAACGTTTAAGAAAAAACCTAAAAATTAAGAAATTAAGCTAGAAAACGAGAGCACGAATCCCGAACAAAGGGGCAAAAACCTAAAATCTTCAAAATTAACCCTACGAAGAAATTTTCACTTCTAAACTACTCTAGGGAACTAATAACGAAGAATGAAAAAGACTAGACTGAAAACGGAGGTCGTTTGACCCAAAAACGAGTCAAGACAAAAACCGCACCCGAGCCCCGTTCTTTAAAAATCAAAAAGATGAAAAATTAACCTTACAAAAGTTTTTATATTTTTCCTACAAACTATATGACTAAATAAAATTTTCTAAAAAAGAAAAATATTTTTTTGATAATTTTTGTATTTTTTATGAATTTTTTAAACTTTTAACTAAATTAAATTGTAAAAAATACTAAACGAAAGCCTACCAAAAAGCACTTAAATGTGGTTAAACAGATCTTTTGATATCTAAAGGGTACCATTAACATGGGATTCTAGTACTCAAAGGATATCAATATGTCTCTAACAGCATATTCAGACGTAGATCACGCAGGGTGTCAGGAAATTAAATGCAGTACATCAGGAAGCGCTTAATTCTTAGGTGATAAACTTGTTAGCTGGTCTTCCAAGAAGCAAAAGAGCACTGCAATTTTGAGTACATAGGCTGAATATATTGCCTTATCTGGGTGTTGTGCTCAAATTCTGTGGATGCGATCACAGCTAACAGATTATGGTTTTCAATTCAATAAGATTCCTCTGTACTGCGACAATAAAAGTGCAATTGCTCTATGCTGCAACAACGTTCAACACTCTAAAGCAAAGCACATTGATGTACACTACCATTTTATAAAAGAGCAGGTGGAGAATGGAATAGTGGAACTTTACTTTGTTCAGACGGAATATCAACTGGCTGACATCTTCACTAAACCGTTTCCAAGAGAAAGATTCAATTTCTTGATCGAAAAGCTGGGTATGAGAAGCATGTCTCCAGAAACTCTAAAACGTCTGACAAAGGAGGAAGATGAGTAATGGTGGTAACTCGTTAAATATCCTATGTATTATATGTATATAAGAAAATCAGAAAACCCAAAAAGATTTTTCATTTTATATAAATTTTTCAAAAAAAGAAAATATAAAAATATAAAATCATAAAAAGCAAATACAAAACTAAAAAAATCAAAAAAAATCAAAAATAGGTTTTCATGACATGTTTTCTAGAATCGATAATATTTACGGCTTCAGCTGAAACTTTAGGAGAACTTAACAAAGAGCTTATGGGCTCTTAAGATAAGCCAAAAGCTAGGGCTTAAGTTCACTAAAAAGCTAGATGGGTGGGCTTAAAGTTACCCCCTTAGCACCAGGGGAGAATTAAGCTAAAACAAGGGCTTAATTTGACAGCTTATTTTAAGCTGTCAAATAAGCTCAATTAACAAAACTAAGTTAAAACAGATAGAAAACACCAAGGAAAGAACTTGTGCACAAATTTTAAGAACCTAAAACACTAATAAACCTGCTGATTTTTAGAGAATGAAAAAGGCTTTTAGCTTTTATAAAAAATGACTTTAAAAACTTTGGCAGGTTTGACTCAACAAGTCAAATGACCAAAGGGTTTTGTCAGCTTGTTTTAAACACACTCATTGACAACTCCCTTTTTAAAACGCACAACTCCAAGATTCCAAGTGCATATTCGTTCAAATGAAGCACTTGTAGCCTTTTTTTAAAACCACAGTTTCAAAGTACTTCAAAACTTGCAAAATAGGTTTGACAAAAAAAAATGTTGGCAAAACAGGCTTAAACAAGCTGCAATGCTTAAGCTAAAAACTAACTATGACCCCCCCCTAACCCATACCACACTTGTTTTGACGCCCGTTTTTACCACTTAACCCAAACACCCTTTAGATTTTAAAAACTGATTTTAAAAAACACATCAAGAACTAATTTTAAGCCTAAGATTTTTAAAGACTACTAATGAGTAAGCAATATTAAGCAATAAAGATGTGAAAAGCAAAACAATTAAGCACTTTTTAAATCTAATAAGCTAGAACAGTATTAAGCATTTTATTGACAGATTTTAATCAAGTGCATGAAAATGAAATGAAAAAGAACTAGAAGGCACACTTAGCAATAATGAACACAAATAAACACACAAACATTAATAAGCTAAAAATAAGCTAAAGTAACAATTTGCTTAACAGTATCTTTCTTTATTAAAGCAAAATGTTAAAAGAGAATGTACCTCAATCCTTTTCTCAAAAGAACTGATTCTTTGAAACCTAATTTAAGCAATAAACTTACCCAAAGCTTGATAAATAAGCTTAAACTAAAACAAAACCAATAAGCCATCCCCAAAATTGCTCATTCATCCAAATGCTTGAACCCAACATAACATTGTCCCCTTTTTTTTTGAATTTTTGTCCTAATTTTTGAATTAATAGTTTTAAAAACTGTTTGGAAAGAAGTAGTTATAGCTTATATGACTTATATCTCTTAAGGATTATTAAACAAAACAGACTAAAACTGAATTTTCATTAAAAATTGAAGTACAAGTACATAAAACACTTTAAACTGAAAACTAAAACTTTAAACACTAAAAACTACTTAAAATTACACACCTTTGCCACAATGGGCTTACAATGCTTATATAGTAAAAATACGAGCTAGGGTTTATTTCTTGGAATCTTTGTCTTCTTGCAGGTGTGTTTGTTTGTAGACACACAAACACCCTGTTTTTGTTGTGAGAGTGTAGAGAGCAAACAATCTGAGCCCTCCATTCGCCTTTGTGCCCAAGAAAAGTTATAAGAACCATTGATGAACTTGGTGGGTTTTTGGATTGCCAACATGGCAAAGCCCCTTTTTAGGTGGGAAAGATAGTGGAGAGGAGGAGGGATGATTGTCCATGGTGGAATTGAAAGTTTACAGGGTAAAAACGGGGTGGTTAACCCGTGAGTTGTGTTGGGGGGAAAAGATGGGCGGGAAAACATGTTATAAAAAGGTTTGGGGTGACAGGGAAAGGTTTTGGGTAATGGCCACTTTTGGTCCCTCAAGGTTATAAGGGTTGTTGCACCACACGTCCTTGTGGTGTTAAAAGTTTGAGGACTTGGCAAGAACACCCCCTGAGGGTTATATAACCAATTGCACCACAAGTCCTTGCGTGTTATAACTCTTATCTTTTGGCAGCTTTGCCCCTTGTGATTTAACTTTGCCAAATTGGCAGAATGGGCCCTTCTCTTTCTTTTCTTCTTTTTCTTCTTTAAATAAGATTAGGGACTTAACAAGTTTAGTCCCTAAACTTGTTTTTCTTGACTTTTTGGCTTCGGGTTTGTCGGGGTTGACTTGTTGTTGACTTTTTTTCACACTTGGGCTTGGATTTGACTGTGTCTTCTCCACGCTTTTCCATTCCGTGTCCGGTTTTGTCGTTTTTGGCTTCGTTTTTTCGTCCTTTTCTTAGATATCCGTTCCTGCACAACACAATTAGCAAAACAAGCATATATTTGGCATTTTAAGTCCGTTTTTGGTTATTTTAGCTCATTTTTAAAGGTAAAAGGTATGTGTAATTAAACACATACCACCTTCTAATTCTAATTAAACCAAAATCCAAATAACCTAAACTCTTATTTAACACAATGCTATAGAGCAAACCAAAGCAGCCCTAGTTCCAAATAACAGAACCCATTAACCCAATTCAAAAAACCCTCAACTTTATATAAAAAAAGATTAAAAATCTTATACACTTAACAAATCCCATCTTCAACCATAAAAACATACCTTTAATTCTCTTACTCTTGATGCAGAATCCCATTCTAGAATCATGAAACCCAAATGCGGGCGACCGACGGTGGTGAATGATGGCGGTGGGGGTGCAACGGAGGTGAAGGTGCGACGGTTGTAGTGCGGGTAAAAGCGTCACCAACTATAACACCCCACTTTTCGGAGCGTTAAACTCCCTAATTTACCTTGTTTCAGCGGAAGCGTCTACTCTTAGTCAAGCCCGACTAATCTCTTGATTCCTAAAGCAGCTTATCTGGGTTGCAAAAATTTTAAAAGAGTTTTGGGTCAGCCAAAGGCCTAGTGAGAATTCATGGTTTTCACATACAAAAACAAATATACAATCCAAACACTTTTCCAATAATAACGAACTTGTAAAAATGATCATGCAGTTTGTTCAAAGTCATATAAGTGCTATTCATTTATACCATATGCTTATTCGATTCCACATACCAACAAACTTATATAAACCAATAATTCAACTTATATTTCGATACGATGTATACCAACTATTCACATTTCCGTTCGGTTCAACGGTTCCAACGATTTAACATATTTCCGTTCGGTTCAACGGTTCCAACAATTTATATTTCCGTTCGGTTCAACGGTTCCAACAATTTATATTTCCGTTCGGTTCAACGGTTCCAACAATTCATATTCCCGTTCGGTTCAACGGTTCCAACAATTCATTTTTCACACTTCACAATTTCCACATTTCAACATTTATATAACTCGACATATAACCATAACAATTTTCACCACTTTCACATATTATCAAACAATCAAAACACGTAGCAAAATAATGATCATTTAAACAAATTTGCATGATAGTATCTTTATCAATAAAAAGTGCAACCCAATTTAAAAACACATGAAAACTCACCTGAAAAATGCTCGGAGTGAACGTTCACTTGTTTTAGGCAAGATGTCCTACAATTACAATAAAATCCCACTAAGACTTTACCCAAGTGCAATACCACATACATTCATTTTAAAAGACTCCTAATTGATCGGTCGAGCTTCTCGTTAATGCCTTAACTGATTACGTAGTATTACCTATTTTATTTTATTTTGAACTTTGTAGAATGGAAGTTACAAGCGTATAATATTAACTTGACCATAAATGTACATACATGTATCATGTATGTATTCCAATTACACAAATCTCTCATATATTAAGACATCACAACTTTATCATATGTGGTATATAAGAGAAACAGTAATAGCCATATAAATCGTTGAATAAGGTTTCATCAAAAATACAATAAATCACTTTAGTTTATATAAGATCGTGTCCAATATTTACTCAGTCAAAACAAGCAACCCTCCAACACTTCTATGTTTTTACCAATTTACTAAACTTTGACCATAAGTCCTATATAACTAATAAGATAAGATAGCAACAAATCTATCGTTATACTAACCAGTAGGAGCAACATATCAGTAACCAACTGAATCTCTAAGTACTTTTTTTTTCTTCTTTCCATATTGTTTTCTTAAGCCTTCATTATTAATCCAAACCTTACTTATAAATGATTTATTAAGATGTTGTCTAGTGGAATGTTTACCATATCTACTCAGAAAACAAAGTTATAAAACAAACAGAATATATATCATAACAGTTCATAGGCCCGCACATGTATCATTGGAAGAAACTGTTTTGTCTAACATGAATAAACTCGACCAATCTACTATATGTATTCTGCACAGGCTATCCAAAATCAATTTAGAATGTTACCTTACTTGACAATGGAACTCGAACCAACAACCTGAAAATTAAAACTTTAACTCCCTGGTACTGCTGCTCATTCATGTTATTAGGGTTTTGTGAGTTTTTTTATCTTGTCGCTAATACGTAGGAGACCTCGTGATATTTAAAAGTGATTTGGGCCAGAAATCTCGCAAAATCCCGACTAATTCTAAATGTCCAGCAACCAAATTTAAACAACTATTTGTAACACGTAAGTTTCAATTGAATATCACCTCATTATCTATATCACTTTATGGTAATCCAAAAACCACCCCTAAGGATTTATCTAATTTACATTTAAAAAGTCAAATTTTAAAGGAGAAGTAGAGCAGAAGATGTCTTGCAATGTGAATAATTCACTAGGAAACAATTGTTAATCTCCTATTCTCTGTAACGTTCAGTTTTTTTTTCATTCGTTAACTCGGTTGTTTGCATTGGCAAATAATTACTTGTATTGATATCGATGTTTTGAAGGCTAATACCTTCGGGTATTAGCCATAATTATGAAGATCTGAATGTTTGGTTTATTTATCTCGATTTCTTAATTTATCGTTGATTTCTTGTTTATGTTTATCAATTTATGCTTGTTTACGTGCTTATGTATGCGACCCATCATTCAACTAGGGCTAGTCCTACATATTTAATGCACTGCAACTTCGGTGTTCTTTGGGCGTAGGCTAAGAGTCCGGGATAGCTCTCCATATTGCAATTTATATATCTAGAATCATAGGATTACAAATATTGACCTATCCTTCTGTAGTTTAGTGAGCTGTTGAGCTTAAGGTGGACCTTGGGAATCAAATGATTAGTTTTATTCATTGGTAAGGACTCGAACAGTGGACTACTAGTATATAAAGAGCCGTTAAGCAGTAAGTGGGTAAAGTCTCCATGAGCTAGGGTTTAACAAGATCACCATTGCTTTAATCCCTAAGATAGATTATAATCAACAAATAAGGATGCTTTATGCGGATGCATTTAATTGTGACGATTTCTATGTGTCTAGGTTTACGGTAAGATAGTTACCGCCTTAATTTAAAATAAATGCCGCTTGAAGTAGTATTCATTGCACTAAATAAACAAAACCAACGTTCTAATTGGATTAATAATGGTTACATCGCTGTTTTCTTGTATTAGTATTGAACGATCTTTTATTTTTGATAAATTTGCTTGCGAGTTTTTAGTGTCTTAAGTTGATTTTAGGTCCCACTAAACCCGTGTAGTTCTAGGCTAAAAAACCCCCCTTATCTGTTGATTTTGGATTAACAAGGTTTAGCATTAGGTTTAATATAGATTATACTAAACTTCGATTAGAAAAACCAATTTGTATTAAGAAATTGAAAGTGTTTCTCGTCACTTAGTGATCGACATCTACTTACTCGAATCTACCACTAACCGGGTTACTGCTCGTATTAAAGTGTTGTTTTTGGTTAAGTCGGTAAAATATAAATTTAAAACTTGAATTCATAAAATCCTACTACACCAAAGATTGCCCACTCAAGGAAGATGGGAAAACCCTCGAAGAAGCTTACTACACTCAATTTGGGCACCTTTTCAAGAAGGGGGTATAGAGCAACTGCTCTAGGATTCTACCAAAGGAACAAGGCAAACCCTTCGTACCAAGAACGAAGGCAATCTATGGAAGATACTCTAAGCAAATTTATGGGGGAATCGACATAAAGACATGAGGAGAACTCCAATTTGATCAAAGAGATCTAAGCTTTAACGGATGATGCCATAAGGAACCAAGGAGCATTAATTAAAATTTTAGAGATCCAAATCGGGAAAATAAGCAAGGTCTTACAGGAAAAAGGATTTGAAAGTTTACCGAGCTCCATTGAAACTAACCCGAGAGACCATGTCAAGTCAATCTTGACTATTGTTGAAGTTGATGCAAGCTCGATACGCCGTATTGGATCACACCAATACGACATATCCACTAGACAGAACAGTACACTGATATACGAGATAAAACAAATGACAATCTCGTTTCTAAGTCGTTTGAATAATTGCTACTGTAAAGATAAGAAGGGATTGTATGGATCATAATTTCTGAAAGCTTACTCATATGGAGCTTCACATATCGATAAATCCATACCCCAAAAGGAGAAAGACCCGGGGAGTTTCACTTTACCTTGCAATATTAATAATGTTTGATTTGATAATGCCATTGCTGACTTAGGAACTAGCGTAAGTGTCATGCCTCTCTCGACCTACCTTAACTTAGGTTTAGGCGAATTAGCTCACACTAAGTTGACAGTTGAATTAGCAGATAGGACTGTGAAATATCCAAAAGGAATTGCTAAAAACATGCTAGTAGGGATTGGTAAATTTGTTTTCCCCGTAGACTTTATAATTCTTGATATGCCCGAGGATGTCAAAGTGCCCTTGATCCTCGGAAGACCATTTTTGTCTACCGCCCATGCTAAGATTGATGTTTTCAAAAGGAAGATTACTTTGAGGGTTGGGGAAGAGAAAATAATTTTCAAAAGTGTTAAACCTGCTAGTAGTTTAATTAAGAGGGTCTAAATGCTAAGCATAAGAGAAAGAATGGAACTTGATTTAGAAGCTAGGCTAATGGGAGAGACTTTGGTGTTGAATAGATCATTAGACCCTTTCTTTGGAGATTACATAGAACTAAACGATCTTAATGTACCATTAGAGCTTAGGAGAGATCAAGTTGATGATTTAATACCCACCATTGAGAAATGTGAGGTAATTGAGGAATTTAGAGCTAGGAATGATGTTAGAATGGTTAGCAAATTTTTTGGATATCCTAGTGATTGTGACCACGATAAAAAGATCCGTATTAATTGTACCCACAACTTGAAGTTTTCTTGCATGATAGGTTTTGAATTTTTACACGCTAATTTTTTCCCTATCGTGTACGTAAATGTGATGTCCAAAAAGTTTTATAATTCTATAAGAAATGACAAATTAGAATACAAGGGAAACAATGTAGTTGGAGCCTTAATGAACATACCTATCTTTGTTGGAACATTTTAGAAGATATGGGTACTTATCGTGATGAAGGAATGAGCGATGTTATTTTTGGCGAACCGTTTTTAAGAGAAGTTGGTATTAATGCAAAACGGTTTGAATGAATGATTACCATTCACAATGGTAATGAAGAAGTTATTTACCAAATGGTGTGGTCACATCCGAGGCTTAAACACCATACTAATGAACAATGCAGCAAGATCCCGCCATTACTAAAGGTGAGTAATAAAGATATGATGAATGGAAACTTGCACTCGTACCAAAAGCTCAAGAGTTTCTACAAGGGGGTCTTGAACTTAGGACCTGAATATGTCTGAGATGCGAAGATGGATGAATGGCTCACACGCGGGCACATTAGCGTGCATGAGATGGAGTGAAGAAGTTGAAGGAAAAGTCTAACTTAAAGACTTAACTGTAAACAAAAGTGCTTCCCGGGAGACAACCCGGATTGTTATTTATTTTTATTGAGTCTGTCTTCACAGACATCAATACGGTGTATCCGCTACATACCATACGGCGTATTGAATGTCTGGACGTTATAAGTTCTTTATTTTTATGCAATTTAAACATTATTGTCAGTTCTGTCAATACGGCATATTCATGCACATGATACGGTGTATTCAACAGACTGACCCATATTTAGATACTTTTTATAGGTTTCTCAATGCGGCGCATTCCAGTTTATGGATACGTCGTATTGGTTTCCTGTACAGTTTATTTAGCTTATTTAAATTAACCATAGATACCCGAGATAGATTTTGCATTTTTTTCTATATTTTGCGCAGGATCTCGCTGAAAAGAAATTGACAATGTTAAGTATCTACAATATGGAAATCTGGAAGTGTTGGAGTCTTGAAATCTCAAGACGACTGTTCAACATAAATCTTTCTCAATAAATCTACATGGAAAATCTACCAAACAAAATAACAGGGGAGTTTCTCATTTTAATTCTTTCAAATTCCCGTTTTTAATGTTTTATCTATACAACGAGGACGTTGTATAATTCAAGTGGGGGGATGAGAATTAGAATGTATACTTGTCCTATTTTTTCACTAAAATGCTTAAATTATGCTCAAATTTAAAAAAATTTCAAGCATACTTTTGTGAAATTACTTGATACATAACCTGTATACAATAACCCTTATTAGATATTATGAGGATTTAACCTTATCCGTTTCCAAATGGTTACCCAAATTCCATAAAATATGAGTGTGTCGGTGATGTTGTAGACTTTAGAACTTGGCTTGGTATATCTATTCGAGACCACAATAATGAGTACTATGGATTTAGATGGAGTAACTTGTTTAAATTGGTAAATTTTTAGGATTACACCCATAAAAAGCCTTTACATGTTGTTTATTAACTAACTACATTGGTTAGTTAAATCCTCGTATAAACCCTTTGTTTACACTCATCTTAAGAGTAAGATACCCCTAGAAAGAATTATATGAAGGATCCTTTATTCATTGATACGTCTATAAGTCAAGGATGTAAAGTTTTGTATAAAGTGGTAGATATCGCACTTTCCTTGTAAAAGTAT
>BQNB010104985.1:1519-22228 GCA_026074375.1 Tanacetum coccineum
AACACTTGAAGCGAGGTTAAATCTATCAATTTAATTAATATCTTGGTTATCTAATCTATGTTAATTCTATCCTATTGTAAACCTATGCCAGTCTTAATCCTAATTCTAACGGGAAAAGGAGGTTTTCAGCCTGAGAGACTGGCACGATTTAGTTGGTAACTACATTCAATTCAGGGCACTTTAACCCACGCAAGAAAATAAACAAAAGATAAAAGAGCGGTCGAGCCAAATATAAGAAAACTGTATTAACCATTATTAATCCGATTAGAAAGTTGGTTTGTTTATTTAGTATAATGATTTCTTCTCTCGAGGTGGCATATCATTCTTATGACTTAGGCATTACATCATCCTAAGACCTTGACACATTAATTCTGTCATAATTAAAGCATATGAATAAAGCATCCTTATTTGCTGATTATCATCTATCTTAGGGATTAAAGCAATGGTGATCTTGTTAAACCCTAGCTCATAGAGACTTTACCCAGTTATCGCTTAATGGCGATTTATACACCAGTAGTCCACTTGTCCAACTATCTAATGGAATCATAACGTTAATTGTTGAATTATCTAGGTTCATCTTCCAGTCAACACGATCAATAAACCATTGGCAATATCCAATTAACTAGTTAAGCCCGAAGCGTATCCTAGACACAGATTTAGAAGGACAATATTTATGATCCTATGATTCTAGATGTATAAATTACTATATCTAGATGTATAAATCACTTACGGAGATGCTATCTCGGACTCTAGATTATTAATCGTATCACTAGATCCAGTTGTATGATTGGTTGCATCAAAAGCAGCGTAACAAGTATAAAAAATTGATAAACATAAACAAGCATTCAACGATAAATCAAGAAACCGATATGAACAAATACCAAACATTCAGATCTTCATAATAATGGCTAATACCCAAAGGTATTAGCCTTTAAACGTCATAATAAATACAAAAGCAATTATGTAGCACCAAAGTAAACTACAACGAGTTAACAGAAATGTAATTATAAATACTGTATGATTTACTATAGTATATGAATAATTACACGTTGTTCTCGTATGGAATTGATAGTTTGCTCGACACTCTTATGCTCTTTTTACTCATTCTGAAATTAATTATATATGGTTTAAGGTATCGAGAATATGATTTAACACACTTAAACTCGTTTTTGAGTTTTCTATTTATAAGGTCTGGAAGTCGGTTCGATACGGCGTATTCAATGGGTTAGATATGGCGTATTGGAGTTTCTTGGAGTATGGACCACGTTTGATATCTTCCAGATTTTCACATACTATATCTTGAATACGGCGTATTGAGTCTCTCTAGATACGGCGTATTGAGCTTCATTCCTTTGTGGTCTTTGGTGAGTGCAGGTACGGATACGCCGTATCTTCCTTGATCGATACGGCGTATTGGTAGTCAGAATTGTTGGTAGAAATATTACGATATTCAATCTATACATTCTTTCATGTTTTGTGATGACAAAACTATGTAATTTTAACACATAAGTAAAGGGCTTAAGTTACTTGTGATCAAAAATCATCAATGCATTCATAATATAACATCTCCTCGACGTCTCATGCTCTGCTTCACAAAAGTTTGCAACCCGACGTAAAATCACTTATGGTATGAATAATTAAGAATGTTTAATTTATTTTTACTGATCAAAGGAATTTTTATTTAACCTCACATTTGTATAAAATTGTCACATAACATTTTTATATCTTATAAACAAAACCTTTTAGATTTAAAAGAAATGTTTTATTCAAATAAATATTTTGAATTCAAATTTTCTACCTAAAAACGGCTAGAAATGTTCCAGACCACAACTCCCCCAGAAAAGACAAAAAAGGGAGCGTCTGAGGCTGGACGACTCCCTTAATTATAAGGGCGGTCCCCTTAATTATTAAGGGGATTGACACCCTAATTAAGGGGACTGGCCAGACAGAAAACCTCCCCAGTTTGCCTATAAATACTAGACTATTCCCATGATTTTCTCACCTTTTGCACACCACTTTCTTTTGTTATAAATCAGTTTATATATTCATTCCATTCCGTTGATAATTCTAATCTTAAGCATTTGTTTCCAATTGATCAAGTTATTCTTCCAAGTGCAAGAGTAAGAACTTTCGATATCATTAAGATATGTAGTTATGTTGTTTAGTTAGGCATACGTGACACGGTCTTACATTCATAATGGATAGATCGAGCATGTATTCCAAATTCGTGTAATCAGTTGATCGTGGTGTTAATGGCTGTGTATATGTTGGTCGCGTATGATCGTCAATAGTTTAGATAGATCAGGATGATCTTGTTAGTGTCTAGTTAAAGTGAAGTGAAGTTGTGAAGTGAAGTTCTAAAGGGTAGAGAAGTTGTGAAATGAAGTCGTGAAGTGAGGTTGTGTGGTGAAGAGAAGTTGTGAATTGTTGTGAAGTAGTGTGGTTAGTTGTGATAGATTGGTTCTAGCTAGGATTAAAACTCGACATTTGGCTTAGTGTCGGAAATCGGTGTAAGCTTAGTTGTGTTCCGGTTTTCTAGCGGCATAAAGGGAGCTTGTTGATGTGAAGTAACTCACGAGTTGGGTACTCGGGGAGTGGAGTAGGGCGAAGAGGTGCTTCATGACCGAACCACTATAAATCATCGCGTCCGGTTTGCATTTTCTTTTACCTTTCGCTTTACATCTTTATTTACCTTATCGCCTTACATTTATACTTGCATTAGATCTATATGTGTGTTGATTGTTGCTTATATTGTTTGGATGATGATTGTGTCATAGATAGAAGTTAACATTATGATTGTGTTTATATTGCTATGATCGTTCTAGGGTATGATGATTATTCACACTCATAATATTGCATCTAACTTGATGGATAATTTGATACAAAACGTTTTAAGTTTTTAAATGGAAACGTATTCACCCCCTCTACATTTCCACAATTGGTATCAGAGCCACGTCGCTCTAATTTTCAAAACAAATGGTTTTAAAAATTGAGTACGATCCATGTATCAAATTACCCATGAAGAGCGATTAAATATGAAAAGTGTTTTGTAGCTCTTAATTGTATAGTTTTTTGTTTTTTGTTGTTAAATACACTAATTATACTAGCTCGAGGTAAAAATAATGCTTAAAATAAGTGTTATATGTTCGGTATCAAGTTCAGAAAGTTGTACACCTTTCTGCAAAGTCAGTAAACAATTTTGTATAAAAAAATGGAAAATTTGAGTGTCAGATGGCCGGCCCCCTTAAAGTTTATGGACGGTTCCGTTAATTCCTGGCCGCCCCCCTTATCAATCAGGGGACCACCTGTTTGATTCGGCAGATTTTCGAATACTTTGAGAATTCATATAAAATTAACCGTAAGTCCGTAGATGACGTGCCATCTGCCATTTTAAAGATAATTGAGTCTACTTTCATATAAAAACACTTCCAAGTATTAAAAATAAACCTATGTTGGTCAAAAATACAAAATACTACTTACTGTCCAAAACGTTGAGTTTCATTTTAACGTAAAACTTGTATTTTATCTTTTCTTTTCGAGTCGGACATTTCTAGTTGGTATATCTTTGAAAAATGGTGTAATTGACTTTTCAAAAATATTAAAACTGGTTAATTTTTGAAATGGGGAAGAAACTAATTCGTTTTCAAACAAAACCGAGCTAAGTATACATTGTTGTGTCTAATACACAAAACGACGAAAAATACTCTTATGTGTTATGCTATGCGATTATGTGCACTTCTTTGTGTCTTAAGTTTGTTAATAGAAATTATTAAATGATCGTTGCTATTTGTAATTGAGCTAATCTAATATCTAAGTACATGTGTTATGCACACTATTCGTTTGTAGCTAGTTTTTTCGGATTATGCCTAACTAGAACTTATGCTAGATTTCTTGTACTAAGTTGTGAAATTGTATTTGCATTGTATATAGGTATAGATCACTTAATTTACAAATGTTACATAAACATCTTGTAAATATTTTCGAGTATGAGAATATACTTAGGACTAAGAGTTCAATAACTTGTCAAGTATATTATTAAATGTGTTAAAACTAGTCACCTAAATATTTCCAATGATTTAATCTATTTTCAATAACACGTTTAAATATTTTTCAACAACTTGCTTTGTTTGACCTTGGGTTGGTTAAACAAAAGAAAAGATTGTATCAATACATTAGTAACTAAGAAAAAAAATGCTTGTGCTTACATGGTTCTAACATACACACATAATTATATTTTTTTTAAACATGTAGTATTTTACAAAAGATGTGTGTTGTATAAAAATGGTTAGAAAACTCATTTATATACTCATAAAATATCAAAAACTATGCATATTATACATAACAACAAATAGTTTTTCGCACAAGTAAAATTTACGACAATCTTGGAATAAGAAATTAACTTATCATTATTCATCAACCTCACCATACAACAAATCGTGGGATTAAAGGAACACACTATTTAAATATTATTTTTTTAAATGAGTGTTCGTGAGGATCAAGAAATATTTCGAGAATATATCAATTCATTATTCAAATTATGATTGATATCTTTATTGAATCTCATTGACAAGTTTTCGTGTATGGACATGAAATCGGATTCTTATTTGTTTAATTTCAAGATTATATCAAAACATAACAAAAGATATCATCTTGGATCTACATAACTCAATCACACTTGTTTGATATGAAAATAATTACATCATTTTCTAGATGAAAAGAATATGCATCAGATCATAACTCACACTTGTGTTGATGATGCTATACTGAGTCTACTTGTCTAATGGTTGTGTTCCAAATATTATACTAATTTGTTCAATACATGCATAAAATACACAATGAAGTAGGATTGACGGTCTTGGATTGTTTCGTCCGAATATTTTCAAGCATATACTATTGTAATGCAATGGTATATATGTATTTCCCAAAACAAACTCGAGCAAACTCAACAAACATATGTAAACTTTGCTCATACAACATAATGAACAACTAAAGCTAAAATTCACTTTTAACCAAATTCTCAAATACAAATAATATTCTTGTTTATTCACCTAGGATAACATGATGTTTAGGAAACATTATGTTTAATGATTTTATAGACTTATCGTATTAAACGATTGATAAAAGGGATAATTATATTATCCATGCATTTTATTTTCTTTCGTAGCTATTAATGGTTGTGTTACAAGAAAATACACTACATATAATTTTAAAAATATAAGTTATTAGAATTGAAAAATAACCTATCAAAATATGTGTCAATGCATAAACAAGTAAAAATACATTTATTCAGATACTTATTTAATTATAATATACAACATTGATAAGAATAATAATTTTAGAAAAGCATATTTGTTTAAAAAAAAAAATATGTCTCTTTTTAATTATTTATCATTAAAGAATCACAAACCCAATTAAAATAAATAATATTGATGAAATTCATTTCACATAACAAGAAATGGAGAATTCTTAAAACACTCTCAATATAACATATTTATTATTGTCACAAATAAACACATCTCTTGGCTTTTGAAAAACCAAACACGTTAAATATCACATGTGACAACTGCACATGTAAGATGACTAAAGATAAGACATCCATTAAATCAAGCAATATGTAATCGAAACCAAACAACCTATAGATCTTGAACAAAAATATTAAAACATCTTGCTTACGCTTATCTTAGAATTCCACACATCTTGATTAGGATTATGCGAACCGGAATTAAAGTATGTTAGTTGAGTCATGTTAGGCCCTCTATGAAAAGATAATACAAATTTTATCTTTTCTACACTTCATTAGGCAAATATAAGAATTCTATTTTGTCTAACATGAGAATGATTACTGGAGAATCTATTGCACTAGAAATTCAATTTGACCTAACGGTGGAATTGCTTCTAAGAGTAAAGTTGGGTTCGGTGTATACCCCGTAAAAATGGTCGTGTTTAGCCTGAATTGAGCACCACTAGTGATAGTCTCATATTCATTCTCTAATTTGATTAAATCACTCTTCCTAAATATGCCTAATGATAGTCTACATCGATAGACTTTGTATCTCATTAGGAGTACACACAAAGCATGTAGAAATTAGGCTTTTCCTTAGTCAATCTAGACACAATGCACCTCACATATGTGCTTTAATATTTCAAGATGATTACTTGTTCCCATGTAATGCAATTATATGTCTTCATGATCTTGATACTAAATGTTTAATTGCTTAGATATTAAATGCATGTACACTATAAAGACATTTGTCTTCTTCTAGCAATTTAGATAAAATATTTCTTAGTTTATCTAAATAACACATGCTCCTAAATGCTAAATGCTAACATGTTTTACATGACGATTACATTTAAAATTATCATGTTTTGTATGCGTCATTTTACATGACTTACGTGTTAATTATACACCTACACTATATTAGCTTCATATATGACAATTAACATTTAAATTCCATAGAGTCTTACGCATTAATCTCATTGATTATTGTGTCGATGCATGCTTAGATAAACTTATATGCCTATATCTATATGTCTTATGCATTTAGGTATATATTTTCTCACACTAGAAGATTTTTCTTCGCGTCCGTGTCACAAATCTAAAAAGTCAAAACAGTCGTAAAATGGTCTTAAATTTAGTCCTAGAGTCTTCACCCACACATTTCCTTAATCATCATCTCGCCTTCTTCCAAATAATCCGCTCTTTCGTCAAGGAAAAGTTAGATACATATCTAACACTCCTCCAAGTAGGTTTGAAAACTTAAATATTTCATCCGAAATATTCAAGTATCTTTAACTTGCAATCGCAAACGTTAAAGGTCATTTCCAAAAATTCATATTCAAGCCTTTTAACAACGTACGTTAAAATGCTCTTCCTAAAGCTAAAAGCTTACATCAACCCTCGTGTGACAAAGGTCTTACGAGTTTCTACATAAGTGCTTCGTCGCCTCTTTAACATACACACCTTAAGCCTAAGTACTTTCACTTCCGTTAGTCCGTTCCACCCCCTTAGGAATGTCACGATGTTTTATCATCATGCTCACCTCATACACAATAAGGATCGAACATTATCCATCGATCTTAGGATAGAAAACTCATCATAATCCTCGTCATTTCCTTCGCGACAATGTCCAAAAGGAAATATCTTCATCGAAAAAGTTTCGTCGGAAGACAACATCGCCGGCATCCTCACCAAACCACTCAAACATGAACCTTTTTAAGTCTAGGTCTAGGAATGATGAAACAAATCTCATAAACGTGTCATTCTCATTTTAATAGTCTTGTTACTATTAAATACATTCCGATAAATCTCGACAACTTAATCATTTCATCCAAAATGTTTAAGCATTTTTAATTCGCGAAATGCAAATTAAAATGTCACTCATTGTTCATGTCTAAGTCGTTTCACAAAAACCTTAATCACGCCTCTATTATTATATAGATGGTTAATATCTTTCGTCCACATTTCCGCTGCCACCTTTAAGACAACCTCGTACCTCGTCGTGTGATTGTTCTATGAACATTCGCAATACTCGAGAAGAGCTACATAACTTCGTGGATGAAGTTCATCGTATGCTAACCGTCATCCGTCATGACATTGTCAAGCTCATCGCTTTCGTCTTTATTTTTCTTCATTTATTCTTTTTATTCTACAAATTATGTCCGGATGGGCACAAATTAAAAGGGAATAGAAAACACACATGTTCACATATATTCTTTAACCAAATACTCTCAAGAACTCACATATGTGATTCTTATTCACTAGAAACCAGTAATGTAAAACCAAGTCATCCTTACCACTACCAATCTTGAGTCATCCACCTAGTCATCTTCACAAGAAGATTCACCATGTAACCATTCCCCACAAGTGAATTTCGCAATGAAATGCGTCTCATCTTCATTTCCCGACACTCATAAGCATGTGTGCCTATGTTGTCAAAACTCAAGTGAATTTCGTAATGAAATGCGTCTTATCATCTAATCATTTCCACTTTCTAGCAAGTGAAGAACACAAAGAAGATATTCAATCTTCAAGTGTTATTGAGTCATCACACTGTCGTGTCTTTCATTTTTCTTTCACCATGAAAGAACTACTACCTCATTTCACATTTTCACCATTGTTCGTCAACATTAACAACCAACAAAACACCCAACAAACCTATAGTCAACACCTTCCCTTTCCATTCACGCTCATCCTTTTTCATTTATGTTTCCTCAAAAAATCATCCTTATCATCAACATTTAGTTCGACCTAAAGTCTTACGATAATGTTTTTCCTTAAACACCCCAAACATGGAAAGCATACATAATGCTTAACAAATAAACCTTGAGGATTTAGGAATCTCTCAATACAACCCTTAGTCTATTCAAATCCACATCATCATCTTGGTTAGATGATGATACCATAAGGAACGTGTCGATCAAAATACGTTAATACTCCTTATCCAAATGACAACTTGGAAGAAGTCATTCATATAATAACAGTGTGTTAATCAATAAACGAGTCTTGTTCTCGTTTATTAAAGTCGGTATTATACCAAAGGGTGTTGGTCAGGTCTTAGTCCTTACATGTTCCGGTCGAACCTTATCATTGGTTCTTAAACATTCTCATGTCTTAAGTATACGTCATGATTTCTTTTATCATGGATTTAGGTTGTTGTTATTAAAACAATGATTGCATATATCTAAGACATGCATGTCTTGTTCCCCGTTAGTGTATTGCTATATATATACTTAGCTATCATTGTTGGTATATATATATATATGTGTGTGTGTACTTTTCTACTAATTTTTTCTTTTTGTAGCACACTTCCGTCGCTTTACTCCTTGGTGCCCCAAACAAGGGGGAGCATACACCGAGGGGGAGTTGCAACCGTTATGACATCTACATATTTCTTGATATGCATTTCTAACCTTTAATATCGCCTCCTATATATATATTATATATACTATATATATATTATAAATTTTATATATATATATTATATATATTATATATAATATAATATATAACTATATATATATATATTATGTTGCACGAAACTAACCCTTGATGTAGGTTAAGAGTTTGCAACAAATTTGATCCATGGATCCGCTAGAGTCTATATACATGGAATGCAAGTGTCATAGGAGTGCAATGAGCTAAGGGGTGCTCGAGTGTCAAAGTAGATATCTTGGGATGATTAAACGGGGTTGATAGGAGCAAGACTTCACTGGGGATGATGCAAGCTCGCCTCTTTGGTTCAAGGTTTGAAGTGTAGTATAAGTCTCGCCTAAGAGTCCACCTTTTTGCTTTGACAAAAGGGGGAGAAGAAGTGTAAACAAGTAACTTATACATTTTACTATGAGTTATAGTTTACATATTTTGTCATCATCAAAAAGGGGGAGATTGTTGGTAGAAATATTATGATATTTAATCTATACATTCTCTTCATGTTTTGGTGATGACAAACATGTAATTTATAACACATAACGTAAAGTGCTTAAGTTACTTGTGATCACAAATCATCAATGCATTCATACGACAACATCTCTCGACGTCTCAAGTTTGTTTCTACGAAGTTTGCACCCGACGTACATCACTTAAGGTAGAATAGACATTGCTTTAATGCATTCATGATCAAAGGAATTTTTATTCACCTTAATTTTTTTATAAAAATGTCACAAACATTCTTATAACTTTTAAAAAACACTTTTAGATTTAAAAGAAATGTTTTATTCAATAAATATTTTGAATTTTTCAAAAAAAAACATTTTTTTTTCTTTACCTAAAACACGGCTAGGTACTGGTTCCCAGATAAGACAAAACAAGGGAGCGTCTGAGGCTGGGCGGCCCCCTTAATTATAAGGGCGGTCCCCTTAATTATTAAAGGGACTGACACCCTAATTAAGGGGACCGGCCAGACAGAAAACCTCCCCAGTTTGCCTATAAATACTGGACTATTCCCCACTGATTTTCTCACCTTTTGCACACACTTTCTTTCTGTTCTAAATCAGTTTATAAACTCCTTCCATTCCTTTGATCATTTAATCTTAAGCATTTGTTTCCAAGTGATTCAAGCTTATTCCTCCAAGTGCAAGAGAAGAACTTTCGTTATCATTAAGATATGAAGTTATGTAGTTTAGTTAGTGCATTCGTGACATGTCTTACATTCATAATGTATAGATCGAGTCCATGTATTCCAAACTTGTGTAATAGTTAGATCGTGGTGATCATGGTGTGTATAGTTGGATCGTGATGATCGTCAATAGTTTAGATAGATCGGGATGATCTTGTTAGTGTCTAGTTGAAGTGAAGTGAAGTTGTGAAGTGAAGTGAAGTGAAGTTGTGCGGTGAAGTGAAGTTGTGTCGTGAAGTGAAGTTGTGCGGTGAAGTGAAGTTGTGTCGTGAAGTGAAGTTGTGCGGTTAGTATTTTAGTCCTCAAAATACATAAGTTGTGATAGATTGGTTCTAGCTATGATTAGAACTCGACATTTGGCTTAGTGTCGGAAATCGGTGTAAGCTTAGTTGTGTATGGTTTTTCTCCGCCTAAAGGGAGCTTGTTGACTAGTGAAGTAACTCTCGAGTTGGGTACTCGGGGAGTGGAGTAGGGCGAAGAGGTGCTTCGTGACCGAACCACTATAAATCATCGCGTCCGGTTTGCACTTTCTTTTACTTTTCGCTTTACATCTTTATTTACCTTATCGCCTTACATTTATATTTGCATTAGATCTATATGTGTGTTGATTGTTGCTTATATTGTTTGGATCATGATTGTGTCATGGATAGAAGTTAACATTATGATTGTGTTTATATTGCTATGACATGTTCTAGTGGATATAGATGTATTATTCACACTCATCATATTGCATCTAACTTGATGGATAATTTGATACAAAACGTTTTAAATATTTAAATGGAAACGTATTCACCCCCTTTATGTTTTCCACACTCTTAAAACGACTAGTTTACGACCAATAAGGATCCATTAAGATATTCATACGTATAATATATACTTTAGGCCTAATACCAAAGCCCATTAGTAAATATAAGCCCAAAACAATAAGTAACAAAGTAACTCGGACCACAATAAGCACTCAATAAGCCACGGATTTAGAAGAGCGTTATTGTCAGAAGAGCTCCACATAACTCCAAAACTAAATTATTAAGCACTAAAAAAAAGCTAGTAAGCAACGTATAGTATTTGGTATCACCCATTAAGCTATAAAAATACTCCACAAAATATACCATACTATTGAGTAAAAAACCAAAAAATACTTCAACTAACACCACTATTGTGTTTTTGTACCACCTTAAGCCCAAAATAATCCAAAAAGTGCTTATAAATAAGCTATTATCCAAAATAAGCTAATTAGCAACAAATGTTTTTCAACCATCACGGCCAAATAATAAAACTAAACAAAACCATCTTCCTCCTATTTCTTTTATTTTTCGAGACCAAACGCACCATAATTAATCTTTCATTTCATTGATATTTGAGTTTTGAATAATTAACGACGATCAAACTTTCAACAAACATTTAATGCATCAAAGGGTATTCAAAAGTGACAAACATATTTGAGATAAGAGACTTACACAAAATGTCCACTTTGAAACAAGATCTGACAACGAACCAAAACAACTCAAACATTGTTTAAATGTTACACCCGTGCACTAAATCAACCCGAAGTCACCCAAACTCACATGTTTTTGATCAATTTTTCAAAAATTAAAAGTTGTGTTATTGTGTGATGGTGTTAGGTCGGATACGTAACCATAGAGGAAAAGAAAGAAAGAGTGTCGTGTTTTGATTTTTTTTTGATAAACAAGTGGTGGGATAAAAACAAATGATATAATACAATTTCTAGTACCCACCAAGGACCATAGTACCTAAAAACATGTCATCTTGTCTCCCTTAAGACTTGAACCCGCGGCAAGGGAATCCAAGGGGCTCGGGTGTCTTCGTTTTTATGTCGGGTTTACTTAAATCTCAAAAACCGTGATCGTAAAATATTTCCTGAAGTTACTTAGCATTTTTATTCATCTTAAAAATACTTTTCCAATAACCTAGAGTATTTACACGATATATTTCCACATTATACTCCCCAAAACTCATTTTGAACATTATCGGACGTGTCGGGACTCGTTTTCGGCATTTCACACTATTCATAGGTTAAACCACCCGGAACACAATCAACATAATAATACCCTTAAAAAGAGATTAATATACCACATATAACCATAAATCACCATCAATCACGTAAATTCACCACCGTCAACACGGTACATATTCTAATAAAACTGACAAACGTCACATAGTTAAATGACTAAATTAGAATATTCAAAACACAGAAAGGGCAAGGGTTACATTATCGGAATCCATAGATCGATTCAAGCTTTAATGTACAATATACGTTAAAGATCTTAGGTGACCTTGGCTTCTGATACCAATTGTGGAAACTAGAAGGGGAGTTGAATAGTTTTTACCGTTTTAAAATTAAAACTTAGATTGTCCACTTATGTGAAGTCAATAGATATACACAAGTGTATATGATAGCGATGTAATAAATGAATAAGTAAATACGGAATATAAATAAGTAAAGATAAGAAAGATCAAACCGATGACACAATGATTTATAGTGGTTCGGCTACGAAGCTCCTCTTCGCCCTACTCCACTCCCCAAGTACCCAACTTGAGAGTTTTCTTCACTATGTCAACAAGCTCCCTTTAGGCGGAGAAAATCGTACACGTCGCTTACACTTTTTTCGGTACTAAGCTAAATATCGAGTTCTACTTTGAGATAGAACCAATCTAACATACTATGTATTTTAAGGCCTAAAATACTAACCTATCATACACATATGATCACACAACACAAGTAGATAAAGATGGATAAATATCACAAACATGATGACTCGATTAAACTAATAACACTTGAAGCTTGATGTCTTCTTTTGTGTTCTTCACTAAAGAGTGGAATAATTGGATCACTTGTAATGAATTATAGAACAAGTATCATGATCAAAGAATGTATAAAATTAATTATGGAAGAGAGAAAAATATTAGAAAGGGTTGTCTAAAATCAAGACATGATGTTGCTATTTATAGGCAACATTTGAAATTCAAATCTGGACCAGCTGTAAACTCGCACGGATCCACGGATCTGCCTAACCCTGGATCCGTCGTTGGTTTAGGTGGATCCGTGAGGTGCAGCTAGAACCTTTTTTGTATTTTTGTGATTAACCCCAAGCCTTAGCAAAATATTTTTATGTACATTAAAATCAGATTAAAAATTAGATTCTTCTAAAAGGAAAATATATTTTAACATAAATTAGAAAAGATTTTCTAGATTTGGGATGATTTGGAAAGATATGGAAAGATTGTTTCCATTTATGGTTAATTCTGTTTTGTCTTATTGATTAATATAACTAGGTTATAATTAATCATGTATTTACTTGAAATCATTTGATTAGACTTGGTTTATGCAAATGATTAAGTTTGAATGCAAGTAAAGATATTTTTCTTTGATCATTAACTACGCTTTATAATGTCTTATTCATACCTTAATTGATTTGTCTTCATCAAGTAAACTTATGACTAAACAACTTGTTTACATAAACTTTTACGTAGTATGACATTATATTTTTTATTATCAAAACTTGAAGATCATTAAATACAAATATCGTTTTTACGCGAATATTTGTATTAACAATCTCCCCCTTTTTGATGATGACAAAATATAAACTCATATTTATTAAAAGTTACTAAATAAGTATTTAGTGGTTGAGTTAACATATCTTCTTTCCCTTTTTGTCGAAGCAAAAAGTGTTGTAGAGGCGCAATTGCAAGTCGTATTTTGACGAATGAAAAGTAACTTTGTGACAAATGCAAAGTACAAATAAAGACGAATTTGCAAGTGCTCCCCCTCGGTGTATGCTCCCCCTGGCTTGGGGAACTAAGGAATCGAGCTATTGAGACGTGCTACAAAACAAAGTTAGTAGACAAGCAAATATATATATATATATATAGCAACAACACATGCATATATATAAGCAATAAACAACCACCATCATCGCAACACAACAATTAATAATGTTAATTCCATTATAAGGGAAATAACATAAAATTAGGCATAAAGACAATAAACTAAAAAGACAACAACTAGAAAACTTAAAAATGAAATAGAAATTTAAAACAACTAAAAATCCTAAAACTTAGGATAAATGCATTTCTCCCATATAATCTGAAGGAGTGGCAAAACACCAAGGTGGTTTTAGTGCGAAAAGAATGGTGGGTTGGATGAAGATCCAAGGTGATGTCAGATGTAGGAGAACATGTAGTTAACCCGGTTCCTTAGCATGTGGATTTCATACCTAGTGGTACTACAACATTGACAAAACATGTTGTGAAGGTAAGGCATGTCATTTAGATGTATGAAATCCAAGATGTTGTTTGGAGGGTTAGGAAAATATTGATTTCCTAGGTTTTATGATAAGTTTTGATGGTTTTCTAATTAAGGTGCATTGTTGTTGATGTTTACAAACAATGGTTGAGATGGAGGTGGATGTTCAAATTCGGGCGGTGGATGTCTAGATTCAGGTAGTGGATGTGAGACACGAGGTGGTGACGATAGATTTGAAGGGCCCAGTGGCCAATTATTCATGGTTGACACATATGGGTCATGGGGTGATAAGTGTTGTGGTGGAAGTTCTTGGGGTTCAAGCTTCATTGGTATGACAAATCTTAGTTTTGGTGGAGGAGCAACATAAGTTGGTGTTGGTGACTCACTTAGAGATGATGAAGTGGTTTGATAGGTGCTCCTACTAGAGGTAGATTTTGATGGTGCATGTGGAGGGGAAAGAGATTTCTTTCTTGGAGGTGGTGATGGTGTTCTTTCATTTTGGTGTTTCTCACTTGACGATTCAAGGTTGACATAGGTAGGATTGACACTAATTGTTGCGGTTTTTCTCTTGTAGTTGGGTGAGTTTATCTTGGATGAACTAGTAAGGTGTATGTGTGAAAATTGCAAGAAATGTGAAGAAAATTGAGGTTGGGGGTGATGATTATATGGTGGAAGTGAGGAAGTGTTTTACATAGAGGTTCTTGGATTATATGGAAGTTATGATATATCGTAAGGTTTAAAATCTTATGTAGGATCATATAGCATGATTATAAGATAAAGTGGAAAAAGTAAAAAAACAAGAAAATTTGAGTTTTGGGGCCTGGCCTGGGTTTACACGGATCTACCTTAACCACTCAAACGATCTTGGGCATGGGAGATCCGTGGATCTGTAAAGGCTGGAAAATGGCCAGAACCAGGTTTTGGCTGCCAAAACCCAAACCACATAGCATGCAATTTTCTAAAGTAAGCATGCTAAAGCAAAAGGAGATCAAGTACATCATCCAACAATCATACAAATTAAAATCCAGCTAATACAAGCAATCACCGAAGTTGTAATTCTATGGTTTCCTATTACATACTTATGTGATATTAGTTCTACAATATCTTTTGAACAGAAATTACCATTTGGTATGATCATGATCATGATGATGATGTAGACCGCATCGGTAATCATTAATGATTTCATCATTGGAAGAGGGATTGCTCAATGTTTCCATAGTTGGGTTATAAGAAATGTATCTTTCATCTCTTAGAGTTAAACGAGTTCTTTGTGTGACTTTGAAGAGCTTGGATAGATGAAGCCCGTAGGATAACGGTTCATTTGGATTGCGCTTGCAATAAAGTATTATTCTAGCGATGAAATAAGCTAGATTGAATGAAGTGGAAGCAACGATACAATAGAGCATGTATGCACCATATGCAGATAAATGGTTTTTGGGACCATTATTGCAAAGAATATTCTCTCGTATTACGATTTTAGCAGTTTAAGATAGTGACATACTTCATCGGTGTAGAGAAGATTGGGATCAAGTGACGCATAATTTTCTCCATTAACTCTTTTATTAGTTACGTGGAAAATTATTGAGGTAGGATGAGCTAGTTTTGTGAAGTAGGGATCATTTGTTTGGTGATAATTATGGTTGAGAATGGACAAGAGTGACCATGAGTTGGTATAGAAGGAGTGTCCTTTAAATGGAAGATCTAGAAGAATTCTGAATTCTCTTAGAGTAAAGAGAAAACGTTCTTCGTTGATATTAAAGGAGATAAACCAATCATCGTTTATCAAGCAAAATTGAAAAGTCCGATAAAATTCAATGATGAAATGAGGATGAATTTTTCCGCTTAGATGATAGAAGGATTGAAAATTGAAATTAAGGAGGATTTCTTCAAGATTTACTTGAGGATTGAAGTTGTTGTCAATGATTCTACCCTCATGTATGGTGTGATTTGCAAATTCTTCAAATGACATTTTCAAACCTATATTAATGAAAAAAATTTAGTATGGATTTACACTTGAGATTTTAAAATTTTCTTATTTAGAAAACATTGTGCAAGTGTATGTGGGAGAATGTTAGTTCTCATAGTTTAATATATCTCAACAATGATTGTGTCAAAAATACATATTATTTATATATTTTGAGACATTATTTAAGAGATCTTTATGTGTTGAAAATGGTTTTTACGATGTGTTAACAATGTAAATGGAATCAATGCAAAATATCAAGTTTAATTTTTAGTTTAAAACTAAAGATTTAAGACTCAAATTTAAGAAATAGTTGAAAAATACTTACAATAGTAATTTCCAATGGCTTGAATATGATGGATCTCTTTTAATTATGGCATGAGATCAAGTTATAGAAAGATGCAATTTTTGGTGATAACAAGGTTAGGTGGGGAGATGTTATTGGAGAAGAAGAAGCAAATGGTCCAATAACTGAGATGTAGGGCATGTCTGAATGAGACACGGATCTACCAAAAGTGAAGACGAAACTCCTTACAGTGGATCAGTGAATCCGTGGAGGGCTGAAAACTCGACAAAGTTTGATTTTGAGCACTTAGAGTGTTGCTATTATTGTTTTGGCAATTTGAGTTACTTATATATGTGATAAGGAGCGTGTGTACAAATTTTCAGAGTCGACGTTCAAGTTTTGAGCGTAACGTGGAAGTTGTTGTGAATTTCCCGATGGAATTTCAACGAAGTCGATCCTACTTGGAGTGTGTTAACTTTTAGCCTGTTTTTGACCATTGCTAATAACACAAACATTATGAACATTTAGACGTAATAAAACATTGTCAACACAGGTGTGAGTTGTAATTCGATGATTATTCTTTTTGTCTTTTCAATCGATTTCGTAATTTCATGCGATAACCACAAATAGTTATACATGTAGACTTAGAAAATATCTATGGTCATTTTATTGATATTTTCATAATCTAAATAAAATTCTAATCTCGATTATGTTCATGATTCGAAATTTGTAATTGGAACGTGTAATGAGAATTAACATCTTTTGAATAATGATTAATTTCTTCATTAGATTTCCGCTTATGATCATTTTTGGGAGGATAGAGATTCACCATCAGGAATATATTCCATCATTCCTAATCCTAATCTTAAATAATTAAATAGTTCGCGTTTTAAAGGCTTAGTTAATATGTTAGCTACTTTCTCGATAGAAATATTTCCCTTTTGGACGTTGTCGTGAAGGAAATGATGACGAATTTCTATATGTTTAGTTCTAGAGTGTTAGACGAGGGGTTTTACTTAAGTCGATGGCGCCTTTATTGTCGCACATAATCGGAACATCGTCGAGTCGTATGTCATAGTCGATGAAAGTTTGTTTCATCCATAGTGCTTGTTGACACGCATTTCCGGCGGAAACGTATACGGCTTTGGTCGTGGAGAGATCAAGGGTCGTTTGTTTAACCAAGATGTTAGACAACTTCCTATGAACGTACAAACGCCACTAGTGCTCTTTCGATCAACGTAGTCACCCGCATGGTCGGAGTCAGTGTAAACTATACTTTCTATACCGGTTCCTTTTGGATACCATAATCTTAAGTGGGTAGTTCCAATAATATATCTAAATATACGCTTAACGGCTTCTAAGTGGGTAGCTTTAGGATTTTCTTGAAAACGCGCACATAAGCAAACACTAAACATAATAGTGGGCCTACTTGCAGTTAAATAAAGTAAACTACCAATCATACCTTGATATTTAGTGCTATCCACAGAGTTGGCTTCGTCGTCCTTGGTGAGCTTGATCTCCGTCGACATCGACGTCTTGTTAGGTTTGGAATCTTCCAACCCGAACTTCTTTAACATCTCCTTGATGTACTTGGATTGATTGAAGAATATCCCGTCTTCCATTTGTTTTACTTGAAGACCCAAGAAGAAGTTCAACTCCCCCATCATACCTATTTTAAACTCATCGTGCATGATTTTTGCGAAATCATCACACAAATTTTGACACGTGGATCCAAATATAATGTCATCAACATATATTTGAACAATGATGAGGTGTGCTTTAGATTTATTTGTAAAAAGAGTATTATCAACCATTCCCATGGAATACTCATGTTTTAGCATAAATATTTAGTCTATCGTACCAAGCCTTAGGAGCTTGCTTAAGACCGTACAAAGCCTTTTTAAGTTTATAAACATAATTTGGTTTTTAAAAATCAATAAAACCCAGAGGTTGAGAAACGTAAACCTCTTCGTTTATAAACCCATTTAAAAAAGCACTTTTTACATCCATTTGGTACAATTTAAAATCTTTTGCACAAGCAATAGCAAGAAGTATTTGGATAGACTCTAATCTAGCTACCAGAGTGTATGTTTCATCATAATCTATACCTTCTTGTTGATTATATCCTTGTGCTACTAACCTAGCCTTATTTTTAGACACAATACTATTTTTGTCTAATTTATTCCTATACACACATTTGGTTCCAATAATTGATTGATTCTTAGGTAGAGGCACTAAATCCCAAACATAGTTAGCTACGAATTGGTTTAGCTCCTCTTGCATAGCTACAACCCAACTTTCATCTTCTAATGCCTCATTGATAATCTTAGGTTCTATGGTCGAGATAAAACAAAAGAAATTACTTTAGTTTTGGGCTTGTGATCTTAACGTTCTTTGATTAAGATTTCCTATGATATTCATAACAGTCACATCGTAAACTAACACTAGTACAAAAAGTGGATTTGGTCACACATGGGCAAAATGGAACGGCCACACATTCACATATTTATGTGGCTAAAGGTACCAAAATAGACAACATTTACTAATTAGCCACACATGAAAATTTCGATTGTGTGACCATTAGAACTGTATTGCCACACATTCGAACATTATGTGGCTAAAGGTAACTGGTAATATTATTTAGCCACATATGAATTTGGAACGCGTGACAAATACAAGTAAGCTTGAAGCATTAGTCACGATATACATATAAATAGTGACAAATATATGTCACACACTTGAACAATGTGACCAAATTGGCATATATGGTCACATGAAGTAATTTTTTATGTGTCTAAATCATACAGTCAAGTTTTGTCACACATTATTTAAGGGTGACTGCTATCTTTTGCTAATTATTTGGCCACATATGAATTTGGGATGCGTGACAAATGAAAAGTAAGGTTGAATCATTAGTCACGATATACATATAAATAGTGACAAGTATATGTCACACACTTGAACACTGTGACCAAATGCCATATATGGTCACACTAAATGTTTTGTCACACATTATTTAAGTGTAGCCAAAATCCAGTACATATGGTCACGTAACTTAATATGTGTGTTTAAAGTTTACTTTGTGTTAGCTTGCCAAAAGCTAATGTGTATAGTCACATTTACTTCTAGCACGATCATGTGACTATATGCCTTTACAATAGCCACATCATATCATAAATATGTGACTAAATTATGTTTATGGCCACATTTAAGGTGATTATATGTGACCAATATATTCATAACAGTCACATCGTGAAGTATTCATGTGGCTATTATTTAGAACAAAATGTGAAATCGGTCATCATTAAATTTCATGCTTTGTGTGACTAAATATTACAAAAGGCCACACAAGCATAAAATTCATGTGACCATTGGATGATCAATAGTCACACAAAATACACATTTCTTCACTTTAAACAACATATGGTCACACTTATTAACACTTTTGGTCACATATTACAAAAGGCCACACAAACAAAGAATTCATGTGGCTATTGGATGATCAATAGTCACACAAAATACACATTTCTTCGTTTAAACAGCATATGGTCACACTTATTAACACTTTTGGTCACTTCATGCTTAATTGTATGTGACTAAATACCAAAAAAAACATACTTAAATGTGTGACTAAATTATGTTTATGGCCACATTTAAGGTGATTATATGTGACCAATATATTCATAACAGTCAGATTGTGAAGTATTCATGTGGCTATTATTTAGAACAAAATGTGAAATTGGTCATCATTAAATTTCATGCTTTATGTGACTAAATATTACAAAAGGTCATACAAACATAAAATTCATGTGACCATTGGATGATCAATAGTCACACAAAATACACATTTCTTCACTTTAAACATCATATGGTCACACTTATTAACACTTTTGGTCACATATTATAAAAGGCCACACAAATATAGAATTCATGTGGCCATTGGATAATCAATAGTCACCCAAAATACACATTTCTTCCATTTAAACAACATATGGTCACACTTATTAACACTTTTGGTCACTTTATGCTTAATTGTATGTGACTAAATACCCAAAAAATGCTTTGTGTGACTAAATATTCT